>JANHGB010432815.1:0-37361 GCA_026283785.1 Coracopsis vasa
CAACTTTCTCAGCCTGTCTTCATACAGGAGGTGCTCCAGTCCCCTGATCATCCTCGTGGCCCTCCTCTGGACTTGTTTCAACAGCTCTATGTCTTTTTTCTGTTCAGAACAAAATACAGGGGAAGGCTGTCTGAAAACTCTACTTTTAAGGGATATCACTGGACAATAGCAAATGGAAAAGAAAAGGAATTGCCAGATAAACAGTCTAGTATCAGTGCCACTCAATGTTTGTAATATTTTAAAGGATTTATACATATAACAGGGGAGTTAGCACTTTTCTAAGATAAGGTTCTGCATAATTTTTGAAAATCCTACATGTCAATATCATGAAAAGAAAGAAAAGAATAAAAATGTCCCTTTAATGATAAAAATGTAGAAATATCCCAATTTTCATTTTCTAGGAAAAAAACCCCAAAAGAAACAAACAATGAAAATCCTAGAAATTAACATGGGAAAGATACTATTTTTTTTATCTGTTTGTTCTCAGTACTTGCCTTAAATTTCCTGAAGAAGAGATGACAGTTTTAGGTAGAGATACCTAAAGAGCGACTGCTCTTCTAGACTGCAGGGTAGGTCAGGAGAAAAAGCAGAGTACACCAGGACGCAGTAAGCCTGTTGGACAGCAAGGAGATCCCAGAAAGAGCAGAGTACAGACACTGCCTTGTCACAGAAGTTGCAGAGAAGGAAAGACTTTCTAGATACCCAGAGGTAATTATGTGGAAATTACAATGATCCTAAAAGTCACTGAGTTTGACTGATATTCTTCAGTGACACTGTGGACAAGTGGAAAATCTGTTAACATATCCTTTGATTGCTAGTTTGTCTTACACAGTGGATTCTGATCTTCCTCTGCTGAAGTCTTGTGCTCTAGTTTCTATAAACCTGAGTCTGGAGTTTAAAAGTCATGTTGGCCTTTCTGAGAAAGTTGATTTAACAAAAAATATCTGGAGAGGTGTCAAAGCTTCATTTCATCCAAGGTTCCATCATGTTCCTTTAAAAATCAAAATTGCTGCTCATCTTACCGTATTTTGAGGTATATTGTTAGAAAATAATCCAGTCTCTGGAGAGATGAGTTTTTCTGCATTTTTAATACAGTGTGGTTGAAGTAGTTAACTGTATAGACTCTTCCAAGTAGTTTAATATGTCAGCATGGGAACAGAGTGAAATTGCAGTCACTACTTAGGTAGAACAAATCAACTATTTGAGGAGATAGAAAGTTCATAGTAGATTTTATACATATAGTACTTCTCAAGTTATTTTGAAGCTGCATGTTTTGTATGTGTGCACTATTGCTGCTTAGATGTATAAAGTGAATACTTAGGACATCAACCTGAATTTCTTTCAGTAGTGTGTAACTAAGAGGGATCAATAGCAAGTGGAACTCAAGCTCTGACATGCCTTTCTGAAAAGATATCTGTAGACTAGGTGGAAAAGGTAACAGTTGATACATGTCTAATAGTTTCAGTATATATTGGAGTGGGTAACAGGGTTAATACATCAGGTTACTGTCACCTCTGTTCACGCTACTGAAAATAGCTTTTCTTAGATGATGCATAATGATTGTGGTAACATCAGTAGAGGTCACAGTGTTTGAGAATATGACTACTGATTTGGTGGGGGATGTTTTCAGTGACAGCTTGCAAGTAAATGCAGAGCAATAGTGTGTTGCAGATGATATTTAGCTTCCTACTTGAAAGAAACAAGCTTGGTGGCTGTCCTGATCCTCTCTGGTATTTGACTTCTGAGTTAGGTTTGAAAGCCACTTGTATTTGCTGCTTCTATTTGGTCAGGAGATTATTTTGGGGGCCTATCAAATACATTTATCTTGTTCTTACTAATTCTTGGGTATCCTCTTTGGCTGCCAGGCTAGATGGAACCTCAGTCTGTGTGGTGTGTTCTCAGTTACAGTTTGGAACAAATACCAGAATTTCTGTAGAAATAAATATCTCTGGTGTGTTGCCCCTGGCTGGACAACAGATCCTATCAGTTCTATCAGACACAAGGGGAAGCTTCTAGCAGCTTCTCACAGAAGCCATCCCTGTAGGTCCCCCACTGTCAAAACCTTGCTACACAAATCCATTCCTGTCTGAAACAGTACGTCCATTCTCATTTCACTAAACTCCTATATGTCCTGACTGAGCTCCCTTCTGCAGTGGATGTGCAACCAACTGATTAGTGTTGGCAATCAGCTACTGTGGCTGCATTTGCAAATCATGATAATTTGAGCAATAATTCTAGAATTTTTGCAGTTTCAATAGTCTGGATTCAAAATTATTCCTTTTATTATGTGTGTACTTTCCCCAATTTTTTGCCCAGTGGCATTTTTGTGTTTGCTTTACTTTTTTTTAAAGTGAGACCACAGGCCTCTGGAAACATAGAAAAGGAGTATTGACAAGAAAAAGCAAGCTGGGAAAAGTGTGTTTGTAAAGTGCATTAGGTAAGGGTTCAAAATTGTACTAGTGCTAAATAAAACCTCCTGAGAACAGAAAAAAATATTTTACCAGATTGATAATATATAATTTTAACTGTCATACCAGAGGAACAAGATTGATACAATACATTCACGTTTAAAATGTACTAAACTCATGTATAATAAACACACTTCAGTGCTTGTTTTATCTTTTATTTTTCACTGTTTCTATGTAATATACTAAGATTCAGAGCAGTTACACTGAATAATAGTAAAGAGTATAATGAGAGTGCTTTTATTAATTTGTGAACTGTAAGAAGGCTCTATCCTTAAGCAGAAAATGTAATTACATTCACTGGCCTGTAATTAAACAATCATCTTATAAATTAGAAATATATCTTCATTAAACAGTTTTAAAATTGTATTGAATATGTACCATCTAGATAACTAAACTGTAGAGATTAGAATTTCAAGGAGTCATTATACATAGATAGTTAATTAATTTTATCTTTGTAGTTGTGTTTAAGTGCTAATTTGTCCCAAAGTATAGAAAATCAATTATTTGTTTGTTTTCTTTACGTGATAAAAGTGAAAAATATTACTTTCTCTTTTATGTTTTAGAAAATAATTGATTTTACAGGGTAATAATTAACTCAGAGGAGGGGATTTTTGTTTATTCTCCTTAGAAAAGATACATGTTATTTGGTCTTCTGTTTTTCACTTCTCACTTTTAAAATGTGCTCATTATTATAACAAAAAATTGTATGTTTTAATGCAAATAAAACATTTTATCCCCAGCAAATAATATTACACAAAAAAAAATTAAAAAAAACCCCAAACCTTTTATGGTAGTTGTGACATTTTCTCACAATCTGATTTTGTCTTTGAAACCCTAACTTCTGGTAAGCACAATATATTCTGGGGAGAAGCCCTACAAGGTAGCATGCAGCTTTAAATAATGCCACAGTAGACTTGTTCAATACCTTTTCCAATCAAGTATCATATGATGCAAATGAGGGAAATTCCTCATCCTTTTGAGCAATATCTTCCAGTGAGGAATGTTAGATTTTTTTCTAAACATGCTTGTTTTCTTTTGGATGTATTTTCATATGTACTGTTTTACTGGATTTCTGAAGCACAATGGTGATAGTTATCTTTAAAAACTGCAAGTGGAGGGATTATTTTAATATCACACAGTATGTCATGAAAATAGAAGTGATAACAGTATCCCCACCTAAGAAAATAAAATGCTTGGAAGCATCTGGCCTGTGATTTGATGGAAATACAGAGCTTAAAGACTGACAAAAAGCTTAAAGACTGACAAGATAGGCACATCCCAATTTGTAAGTAAAAGATTTACAAGGGGAGAAGATGGGAGGTTCCATTTCAGCTGTTTGTCGTGCTATTCTCAGACATTTCCACTACAGGGAGGATTGCTGATGTAGCAGCTGCTGAATCACTTCAAATTATTAACTGTTGAAGTAAGGCACACTGGTACTGATTTCTCTCCCTTGCTAAGAATATTCTTTTAGCTATACTAAACAAGTGCAGCATAGGTAAATTGATAGAGCTATATAGAGCCATATAGCTACTCAAGAAAGTGGTAGTCACACATAAGAAATAATACAGAGTGGAGGAATGGAACAAGGATGTAACCATATATAAAAGCACAAGTAATGGTGAGCAGTCAAAAAGATAAGACATTGAAAAGGAATGTTATGCTAAGATTTGCCTTCTGCAAAATGAAGACAAAAGCATATTCTTATATGAAGACATATATACAAACATATATAGAACACCTTTTTTCATATCTTTCCATTAGCTAGTGCCATCTGAAAAGTGATATTGAGGTAAATAAAATAACAATTTCAGGTTGCCTGCATTGGATAAAATTGAGAATGGGAAGGCAAGTTAATATCTCTGCTCTCCAGAATAAATGAAACACAACTTGTTGTGGAAGAAATTGTACAGTATATTAATGGAAATGCTCATTAGAGGTTTGCTCACAGAAAAATCTCTCCTAAAGTTTCTATTTTGTACTTTTTTTTCAGTTTACTCTTTATATTTTCTTATTCAGAAAAGATTCATGAAATCAGGGTGCCTGTTCCTGATACAATTATATGTTGTTTTTTGGCTTTTCATGCTTCTAACATCATAGCTTTTTCAAAAAAAGGCAAACATGATGTCATTAAGAATATGTATGAGATAAGAGAACACTAAGCATCATAGGAAATTCAAATCTTCAGCAGTGTTTTCCATGTTTTCTATTTCATAAAAAAGCAGTAATGAGTCTACATAAACACAAGTATACCAACCCAGACAGAACAGGCTCCCAATAAAATTTCATGCATGCTTGTTGATGCTAGAGTCTTTTCTTTTGTATATAAACCAATTGAATAGTGATCTTTTTGCAAAGGTTTTAATTTACAAGTAAATTTGTCATGTTCTCACCTTTTATGTTTACTTTTGTTAGTTATATGAAATGGTCAACTGAACTCACCCGAGGTTTGTGGCATTTCATATATTCAACTAATATTAATTTATAATTTTCATTCCTTTTCACTGTATTAGGAAGACAAATAGCATGCAAGAAGAATATGCCAAATTTGTGTAAGGATTTGGATTTTTATATTTTCCCTACTTGAATCAAGTAACTTCAAAGTAAATACATTTGGCCAAATCAGTTTTACCTAGTCAGAAACTTTCCATTTAGCAAATTTTCAATTATTTCTTTACAACTGGATACACTGGTTATCTTTTCCTATTTAGAAGCAGTTACTTCTAGCTTTGCTTTTTTCCTCCTCTTTGAAGATAATAGTATAATCCTGAGGTCAGCCTTTTATCACACTGGAACCAGCTGCTTCATGCAGTTTGCAACTCCTAGACATGATGAAAAAACCCACAAATAATATTTATCTCAGTCAAACCAAATCAAATATATAGGGCAGATTGCCACCATCTGCAATGAAGCAGTGGCATCCTGTGAAGTTCACTTGTGAGTGGTCTGAATCAGTTGATTGCTGAATCCAATGATTTCAGAAGCAATCTGTCTTTATCAGTTTCTTTTTTCTAAAGCTAAAACAAGGTTGTCTCTATGTAACTGTTAAAGTTTGGCTCCATGTAATTGAAAACTGAATGTTTTACTCAATTAAACAAATACGACTGAACAGACATAAAGCTCGGTTATTTAGTTCATTATCACCCTCACTGCAACTCTCAAGATCAGCATGAGAATTATATTTAGAATCTGATCTAAATAATTGATGCTCTAATATGAAGATACTAAAATTTTATTGAGAAGGGTACAGGCAAATAGGTATAATTTAACAGTTACAGTAAAAATCACTTAGAAGAATATTTATGAGGAAAATTTTCTCAGTTGAATTTCTTCTCCTTGCAAAATTGAGTCTCCGTAGTGCTTAAGATGCTAATAGCATTCAAATTTTCTGATAAATATCCTATATTTCCATTTTCATTTTCAAATAACTCTTTAAAAAAAGAGTCAAAGCAAAATGAGGTATCTACATGGTGTAGGAAACCCTGGTGAGATTTTTATTATTACTAAGTGCAGTTCACCTTTACCTCAGAATGACATATATCCCAGAACTAGAAGCATTATTACATTTAAAATTCAGGAGAGAATTTTGTCTACAGTAAGGACAAGTTTAGGATCAAGGAAGTGCATCTGAGGCTGCTTGTTGAGTGATGAGATATTTTTATATGGGAGAATGTTAATTAATGTTGGATATTAGATGTTTACCAAAATATGGAGTGTTTCCTGAAGGGTTACTCCTACAAAATCCAGCTGCTGAAGAGTAGGAAACATAGGTGAAAAGCTTTAAATCATGTAATATTCTGTTCTGATTTGTTCAAAACAGGAAAGAATAGCTGTAAAATAACAAATAGTTTTCAAAAGAGATAAAAATAACGAACAATTGAGGAATTACATAATAATGAAGGAAGTATAAACACAAAGGCTGCAAAGATATTTGTCCTATAGCCCCCTTTCCTTCACATTCATGTGGCTGGTTTTTGGCCACATAAATTTTCAAGCATCTTGGAGTGTGTCTAATTATAAGCACATAAATTACTTCTTTTGGTGTATATGAAATCAAACAATAATTAACACAGTTTGGGCTCAGATTTTCTCACTAAGCTTGAGTAACAATCTTCTTACAGACTCATTCTTCCTGCACTTAAATGGAAGTAAAAGACAGTGCTTAGTGTGAAAAACAATATTCTCATACCCTAAAATTACATCCATATGTCTGCATATCAAAACTTTGTTGTCTAGAAAAACCTCACTAGAGCCCTCTTTGTAGGAGGTACCTGGAGAGTACTGGTTGGGTACAAAATGTATTGTAAAAGTTGTAAGGGAGACTTTTGGAAAACATATATGCCATCAAACTTGTTGATAACAGTTTTAAACAGTCACTACAATGAGGAAAATTGTGATTCAGATAAGCCTGTGCTGAGGATGGCAGGAAAGATAGATATGGTGGAGATCTGTATTTGATAATCTGTGTTATTGTGCAAGTTGTACTGTCTGATAAGTGGTCTACTCAGTCTGACCCAGTAGAGACCCTGGTGTCACAATGTCCTCAAGCTATCTTGCACATTTGCAATTTTCACTCTTGTTCAGAAAGTGTAAATTTAAGTCTCTGAGTATTATACTCTTTGTGCTGTTGCTAGGTGGTTAAGGGGTTGTTTAAAAGCAGCAAATGCTACTAGATTAAGAACTGTTGAAATTTTCTTGCCAGCTTTTGAAGTGTTGACTTACCTGAACAGGTCCATACTTTTCAATTTAAAACATGCATATAAACAGAGAGGATTCTTGGAAGGATCTTTTCATGTTTGCTATAACTCTAATCAGCTACTAGGCTACATCTTTAAGTGGGAATCAGTACCTGTGCACTATTTCCACACAGACTTTTGTATGTCCTTTAGGGAAAAAGTACATATGCATTTAAGCTAAAATAATTTTTTCTGCATCTGGACTGCAAGTCATATTTTCAATGACAGAAATATTTTTCTTTTAAAAATATATACTGGATTGTATGATGTATGTGAACATTGAAATATCCTTTGAAGTCTGTCAAGTTAATGTGATTCAGCAAGACTTACAGTTGGATCTAATAGCAGAGTTAGTGCAGAAATAAACATCTCTGGTGGGTTGACCCTGGCTGGATATCAGGTGCCTACCAAAGTTGCTCTATCACGTCCTCGCCTTAGATGGGCAAGGGAGAGAAAATAGAATGAAATACGTATGGGGGCAGAGAAAGATCATTCACCAATTGCCATCATGGGCAAAAAAGACTCAACTTGGGGAAAATTAATGTATTTAATCAAATCAGGGTAGGATAGTGAGAAACTAAAACCAAATCTTAAAACATCTTCCTCAGTTCCTCCCTTCTTCCCTGGCTCAGCTTTGCCATGCAAACCTACATCCGCCTAAGTTACTGAAGTCAGTAAACTGCAGGAGGTTGAAATTTTGCTTGTTTTTAAATGGTGTAGGGGAGAAAGGTTTGAATTTAAGTGAATTATTTCCCTGTTGCTGATAAAATTAACTGGCTTTGCTGCAGGATATTTTATCTTTGTCTTCTTTATTGGCAGTATGTGTGCTTCTGTATCAGCAGACTAGATAAGAAATTATCATATGTCTTTCTAGCAGTGCTGAACTAAACCATACCTTAACCCATCCTTTGTGCAGCCACATGGAAGCCAAAACTATGGTGGTTCTCTCCATGGTCAGTGAGAAAGAGTTGTCAATAAGTGCAAACTGGCATCTTTATTTTTCTCTGTAGTTCTCCATGTACTTAAAGCACCTTGAAAGCTGTATAAATTGCTTGGAAAGATTTCAGGATCAACTGTGTATACACACGTGCATTGCATCTAGGCTAATCCTCAACGAGTGTTTGTTGGAAAAGAAAAGAGTATCGGAGCCAACCTTATGTGACAATAGCTTCTTTAGCATAAGTGCTAGATGAGAATATACAGAAAGGATTGTCTAAATTCTAATATTAAATGTGTTTAAGCTTTGGGTCATTAACTTTGTATATTGGAAAAATATTATTATTATTCCTGCTTCATGCGTTTTCTTGTTTCCACTTAGAGCTTTTGAATATGCTATTTATCCTTATTAACTATTGTATTTTCCACTGATGAAATGCCTGCTCAACTGAGTTTAATGGCAAAAGTTGTGCAAATAAAAAAATTTTGCTTACGGCTGCAAAAAGAAGTTAACACGAAGATTAATACCTACAGCTAAATGAAGCCTGTATGATGCAGTCCTTCTGTGCTTGAGTTTCCTACGCTAGATACTGATAGCAGCATTGCATGACCAGAAGCTGAACAAAATGGTTTTGAGCAGTGCTATACAGAGCTGAATATTCTAATGCTTGTTTTTCACAGAGTTGAATTCTAGTTTATAAATAGTTAGTTCTCTGGTAACTTAATTTTCAGATTTTAGGTACTCTTTAGCAAACCACTGATTTTTATCAGATGAATGAAAGTGCATGGTTTGATTTGTATTGTAGTCTATTAAAAAAGACATACAATAAATAGGACAGCAGGAGTTTTTTAATCATCCATTATTAACAGCTTTCAATAGGTGGAAAAAAGCTTTTATTTGCTTTGCTTTTCTTTAACCTTCTGTAAATTAATACTTTATTAATGTAAAAGTCTTTGGGACTCAGGAAAATATAAGAAAGATCTTCTAAAATTTGTTTAATATTTTAGTGTACGGCAAATATTGTGTTTACATAGTCATAGAAATCCATGGAGAGTATCTTCCCATCACTTTTGTTTTTAGGAGTGAAGGTGAGGCAGTTTGGCAGAATACACTTTGAGGTTACACAACTATTAATTATTGTAGTTCTAGTGGTTTAATATGTATTTTATCAAATTCTTCATTTGTCAGGGCTTCCTTTATGTTACCAGTAAAGTCTATCAGTATGTTTCTTGTAATAAAGCAGAAAAAGCTACAGGCTGAGAATGTTTTACTTAATGTAAGTAGCTGAGGTTTTTTCTGATGGATCATAAGATAGTAAAGCTAAAAATGTGTGTACAGCTGTGTGACCAATAACACAAACTAGATTATACAAGTATAGTAAATATACTTAATTTAGCTTTTATATATATCTATAAGGATAGATATATAGCTATAGATACATATCTATAAATAGATATATATCTATATATACTATATATATCTGCATATAGATATAATGCTTTTACAGCTATCTTTCTAATACTTTGTGTCTTTAGAATACATTACAGACAGCAAGATACAAGTCACTGTAAGCACAAAAGTTGTTGATATACCTAATGCTTTATTCTGATCTATAAAAATCTTACCACTAGAGAACTATGAGCATCGCCTTTTAATATGGCAATATACAACACAGCTGTGGTTTTAAATATAATATAGAAGTTGAAAAATTATCAAATTATTCTTTCTTAGCTTTCTAAAACTATGTATTTATCTATATTGACATTAAAATATATCTTAGAGTAAGGCCAACTTAAGACATTAATAGGTGTCATAATGTGCCCCCAAATACAAATATAGGGTTTATATGGCAGAACTATTGCATATATGAAAAAGATGGTGAACTTCTAATCAGCTTTCTCTATGCAGTCTATACTCACTACAAGGTCAGTGTCACTTGAATTTTAGTCTTGTGAAAAAATCCTCCAGAAAACCTTTACCTTAATCATCCTGAGCTACCCTACAATTCAACACTCTGAACTTTCCTTAATACCTACAGGCAGGTTGCATCTATACTTTGCACATTTTTTCTTGAGTTTTCATTCTAAGATGTGTTCCTACCCATCACATCTAACAAAAGTTCTTGCCCAAGCTGTCATCATCATGCATCTCATTTACTGCAGCATTGTCCTTCCTTGCTTGGATGACTGCATGGTTTTTAGGCTGATGTTTCTCAGAAAGCAGCTGCAAAGAGGATTCTTGAGTGTTGCTTTGAACATATTGTTCTTCTTTTTGCATCTCTGCTCCCTCTTTCTTATTGCAATAAATGTGAATTACTGAAGCTGAATTCGAAGCCTTCATGATTTATTCCAACTTCATCTATCATTTCTCATTTAGCAAGTATAATTTGAGCACATTTCAAATACTGAATGCTAACCCAGGGCATAATATGGACAGTATAACCTTATAACCTGTCCACTACCCAGTGCGCAATATCAATAGATTCTATGTTTTAACAGGTCTGCACACTTTTTACAGTTTAGGGCACAACTTAATAGAACTCTTTATACTTACTGAAGAGAAAGCAAGTATCTCTTTCAAAATAACTTCATTATAAACGTGCACGAAAGAAAGACTGAGCACAGGAAGGAATTAGACATGTGCTTTTCCCATAAATCCAAAGAATCAAAGCATAGTACAATAATCTTGCTTTTGACATTTGAGCTTCTTCTACAACTTTTTCATCTTCAGTCTCTAGCCTTCTTTTTTAATAACCTATTTTGTTCTGCTGGTTTGAAACCCTCACAGCTGGTATTGGCATGCAAAAGCTGTAACAAATACTTTGGTAAATTCTCAAGGCCGTCTTTATTTGAATATATTTTCTTCTTGAGAATGAAAAATGTACAAGTATTCCTAAAAAATGCACAGCAGTGAACTGTAAAATTCTTTTGTTAAGGCAGGCTTGAGTGCAACATTCAAAGCTCTGCTAGTATTTCAGAAGCACACGTGCTGCAACAGTAATCAAAATGAAAAGTTTCCTCTTTTTCAGGCTGGCTCAAGAAAGTAATTTATAGTTCATACAGTTTGTGGGGGAAAAAGAAAAGGCAAAAAAAAACCAACCCAGGCAAAACCTATGCTAATACCATAGGCTAATCACATTCATTTGTATCTTTTCTTCATACATGGGACTGGGAGAACATAAATTTGCATGCAATGTGTAGGATAGTAGGGATATAATATTATTTCTTAAACAGACAGACAGATTTTAGCCTAATTCTGTAAATTCTAATTTGCTTAGGCTTTTCTAAATATTATACAGTGAAATTAAAAATCAGAAGATTGATCCTTTTTTCTCCTTTCATCTCTGTCCCATCAAAGATATGTTAGTGAAAATGAGAATAGTGTTATTCTTGCTCAAAATCTCAAGAATCATTTTTTCGCTAGAATATCAAAGACTTTCAAGTTTTCTGGTGAAATGCAGGAATTTTAACAAAATATTCTGCAAAAAGCTGTCTAGTCAGAAATGTTTCTACAAAGTTATTTTTGGGGAAAAATTTTCCATATGACCTAGAAATCTCTGGAATATTTAGAAAGGAAGAATAGTTGTCTTCATTCTTAAATTGTACCTTTCAGTACAAGCCTGAGCTATCAGTGCACAAAAACATCAGGAACATGTATATGTTATATGCTACAGGGAGAAGGTTCTCCGGACATGGAGTACTTTTTCAGCATCTGAAAAATAGTTTTCCTTCTTGTGAATGAAGTGTGTCCTCATTACACAAATTATTTCCACCCAGTATTCCAAAAGAGTCTCCCTTCTAATGTTACCAAACTACAAAAGCTGTCAGAAGACTTTTATCTGTGGCTCATATTCTCATGTGCTGTGGTGGTTTGATCCTGGATGGACAACAGATGTCCACCAAAGTCACTGTATCAGTCCTCAGCAGGACAGGGGAGATTAAAAATAGGAAAAGAGCTCGTGGGTGGAGATAAGGACAGGGAGAGATCATTCAATAACTACCGTCACAGGCAAAACAGACAACTTGGGGAAGATTTATGTAATTTATTACCAATCAAATCAGAGCAGGGTAATGAGAAATAAAAATGAAGCTTAAAATGCCTTCATCTCACCCCTCCTTTCTTCCTGGACACAACTTCACTCATGATTTTCTCTACCTCTTCCCTCACATTGATACAGGGGGACAGGGAATTTTACAGTTTTCCAGGAACTTCTGCAACTTGAGTCCTTCCCACAGGCTGCAGTTCTTCATAAACTAATCCTGTGTGGGGCCCTTCCATGTGCGCAGTCCCTTAGGAACAGACTGCTTGAGCTTGGGTCCCCCATGGAGTCCTTCCAGGGCTGCAGGTGGGTATCTGTTCCACCACTGACCTCTATGTGCTGTAGGGAATAGCCTGCCTCACTAAGATCTTCACGACAGGCTGCAGGGCAATCAATCTCTGCCCCGGCTCCTGGAGCACCTCCTCCTCTCCTTCTTTACTGACCTTGGTGTCTGCAGAGCTGTTTCTCTCACATTCTCAATCCTCTCTTTGGCTGCAGTCATGCACTTTTATTTTTCCCCATCTTAACTATGTTATCTCTGAGGCACTACCAACTTTGCTGATGGGATCAGCCTTGGCCAGCAAAGGGTCTGCCTTGGAGATGGCTAGCTCTGCCTCTGTTGACATGGGGGAAGCTTCTGACAGCTTCTCACAGAAGCCACTCCTATGGCTCCCCTGCCACCAAAACCTTGCCATGCAAACCCAATACATATAACATCAGTGAAACAGGAAGCACAGAAAAATTGCAAAGCACATTTTTTTTAGTAGTTTAAAAAATTATTGAAGTATTCAAAGTATTCAAAACTATTCAAAGTGGTGCCAGTGTGTGTGCATTCCTTATGACTAGTTTCACTCTTCTGCAACAAAGTACCCACATGGAAATGTTTTGGTTTGTTTGGTTGTTTTTTTTTTGCTGTTGTTATTTTCAGGGCAGTTCAAGCAGCAGTTTCTTGCATGGATTTATGAAGCCTGGCAGGAAAGATGGCTGGACCATTGAAAAACAAATTTTTGAAGTAGAAATTCTAAGGTCACAAACAAAAGTGCTTGAGCAACTGAGCGCTTACTGTACACATCCATTCATTCTGCTTCTGTAGGGGTATAAACTAGTTCTGAGAATAAAGTACAAGTCTGGAAGTGAAGATTTCTGAGCTCAGCTTGTGCAGCTCCTCTAATTTAAGTTCTTCCAAATCTTGCAAGCAATTTAAAAACCCATATCCTACCTACTTTCAAAAGGCTTTCTAGTGCAATATTGATTAAGTATTAATAAAGTTCACCCTTTTCCTCTCTGTGACTTTCTTCTTCATCAGCAATGAGCTTGTAGCAATTTTCCCTCTCCTCCATCCCTTTTGCTGTGTTCATTTCAAGTTCTTCATGAGAAGGACTCTTCACCTTCATGAAATGGGACCCAGATATAATAACAAACACAGGAACTGTAATAGTAAATTATAACTATATAAACAAATGTCAAGGTTCTGCATGCTCTTAAAGGCTCCCGAGAACTCCAAGAAGCCAGTAACAGTTTCTAGGGAAAAAAAAAAACCCACTTATAAAAACGTGGAAGAACAATGCGAGCTCTTGCAGAACACCTGGGTTTTCTTACGTGCTTGTCTCAAAAAGTTGAAAACCAAATTAATAAACATGACACTTTTGTTATTTATTTTTTAATATTACTGAGGATTCTGGAAGACTAGTGTCAGTAAGGCAATGATAGATATACCTAACAGTTTGATCAGTAATCTTTCTGGACGTTAGTAACGCAGTAACTGACTGTAGTTAAGAATATTCAGTAAAGACTGTTTTCAGTAATGTACTAAAACAAGACTGAAACAGTTTATTTTAGCTGTAATCACTGTTCAACTTTGACTGAGGCTTTTACCTTTCTGTTCATAATGTCCCATAGTATATGCAAGACTAAATCAGATAGGCTAAACAGCAGACGATATCTTATAAGATACAGACTACATCTTATAAGTATATAGTTAATAAGTACTTTATACTTATAAGTATAAACTTATAAAAGTAAGTTTATACTTGGCTTTTCTATGTAAATATTGGTTTATGTGTTCATTTTTGATTCCTTCAAGCTGACTGTGAGCTGCAGGGAAATATCATAGAATCATAGAATGGTTTGGGTTGGAAGGCACCTTAAAGATCACCTAGTTCCAACCCCCTCTTCCACAACCAGGCCAGATTGCTCAAAGCCTAACCCAACCTGGCCTTGAACACTGCCAGGGATTGGGCAGCCACTTCTCTCATCAACCTATTCCAGTGCCTTACCACCCTCACAGTAAAGAAATTCTTCCTAGTATCTAATCTAAATCTATCCTTTCAGTTTAAAGCCATTACCCCTTGTCCTGTCAATACATGCCCTCCTAAAAAGTCCTTCTCCAGCTTTCTTGTAGTCTCCCCTTAGCTGTTGGAAGGCTTCTGTAAGGTATCCCGTGAGCCTTCTGTTCTCCAGGCTGAACAAGCCCAATTCTCAGCCTGTCTTCATAGCAGACATGCTCCAATCCTCTGGTCATCTTCACGGCCCTTCTTGGAACTAGTTCCAACAGGTCCACGTCTTTCTTATGTTGGGGACCCCAGAGCTGGATGCAGTACTCCAGGTCGATTCTCACAAGAGCAGAGTAGGGGGAGAGACTCACCTTCCTCAAGCTGCCAATCACATTTCTTTTGATGCAGAGGATATGGTTCACTTTCTGGGCTGCAAGCACGCATTGCTGAGTCATGTTAGACCTACCAACCAACACCCTCAAGTCTTTCTCCTCAGGGCTGTTCTCAATCCATTTACCCAGCCTGTATGTGTGCTGTGATATCAAATATCAATGATATTAATACAAATTCCACATCCGGATTTAGGATAGTCCTTACACATCTGTTGGCAATGAACGTATCAAGATTCATTTGTATGTTCCAAAGAATGCAAGGGTAAGATAGGAATTTATGCAGATATGCTAGCTCTCTAAACTGTGCCAATCTTTCTAAATAATTACCAGGAGCTTTCAGCCAGTTCAGGCAAACCACAATTCTATGCAGATCACAAGGGATGGAAGGATTATTTGCCTTTCCATCCACATTCATTTTGTAACCTTGTGTTTATGAAATGTCATGAGAAAAATACTGCATTTGCTAACCTTCCTTATGATTAGCTAAGCTGGGGTTTAGAGGCCAGAGAACAGCTTTCTTCCACTGCATGGTTACCACAAAATAAGCACATCTGCTGTAACTTTAAAAGTGTGGATCCAGTAATGTTTTCCTAAGCACCACAGACATGGCACACAGGACATTTCTTCAGTTCTTGGCTCTTGATTCCCAGTGAAGTCACCACCCACAAAGTATTGTCTGTGCAAGTCAAACTTCTGGCAGCAGGCACAAGAGCAGAGGCTCAGACCCAAACCATAAAAGATATGTCAGCAAACAGTTTAACTTCCTTTTTGCTGTGTGGGTGACCAGAGCAACAGGAAGGCTGGTTTTATTGAATCCTCATGGAAAGCAAGCTCTCAAAGTTTCTTTCTTGAGGAAAAAAGAAAATAACTGGAATGCAACTGCTTAGGGGCAAGAACTAAGGCTTCATTAAATGCTCAGGAAGAAATAATTAACCTCAAAGGTAAACAAATTCATATAAATGGTTATTCACAAGAACACAACATGCATGAACACCAACTGCTGCTCTCATTTTAACCCTCAACCTTTCAAGAAAAGACTGAGGACAGTCTGAGATACTAGCCATGTTTTAATTATGAAATAAAAGAAACAAAATTCAGTACTTAGTTTACAAAACTGAGTAGATCCTTCAGTTTGCATTGATGTTCATACAAGATCTACAATGTGCACATGCCTGCAACAAATCCTGTTTCCACTCTTGTCAGTACTTGGCCCTGTATGTTTCGTATTTCTAGCTTCATTCTCGAGCAGTAAAAGAAGTTCATAGTAGTAAATAACACCACAGTAATAACTAAACCAATTCTTCAGCTGATGTAAATATTCTTATCTCCACCTGGAAGTGTAAAGTGAAAAAGCCAGCCAACCTTACACCAACATTCACTCCATAAATTGGGCAGGATTTTGTTCATCTCTTACCAAAAGGAATTACTTTGAAATAGAACTTTGTTTTAACTGGTTTTGTGTTAGACCTGAAGATGCTGTAGAAATATCCTACAAAATAGTGGTGTGGTATTTACCATCTGTCCAAAATATAAAATATCCGGAAAGATACTGTTTCATTGGAATTCCAAACCAAATCAAGGAAAGAGGCTCAGAAAATATTATAATATGTTATGGGTGGACAGCACTATTACTCTTCCATCTTCACAAATTCTAACACCCCAGTGTTTGTGATTATATCCCCATCTAACTGCTGGCTTTCAAAGGAAGTCTTTAAACATCAAAGAGGATTATAAACATTCCTTTCTCTCCTGGATATTTCAGCAAAAGATCCTGAATTGAATTCCTTGTAATAGAAGTCTGCCATATCTTTATCTGTTTAAAGGAGAAAATCTGTATGTTCATAAAGTGTTACAAATGTTTTTATGAATCAAATGTGAGAACTGCTGTACAGGATCCCAAAATGTTGTTCCTTAAGTTTCACAACTTGAAAATCTTACTTATTATAAGAAGATGAGAAATAAATAATTAGACCTTTTTTAAAAATCATTTTAATGTATTTAAGATTAGACTACAGTTTTTTGTTTTCTATTCTGTTAAGTATTTTAGAGCTCATTAAAAAGCTGGGGGGGCAGGAAGTTGGCAGGGGCCTCAGTCATGTATGTGTTTGAGGCCTGAGACAAAATTTGTTCACTGACCCATTCAAAATAACTTTTACTCTCACACAGAAGTTATTCACTGTCCTATCAGTCAGTTAATTTAACCTTTCATCAGATCAGCATGAGCAGATTGCTGAATCCTCTATACTCATCTTGCTCAGTTAAGCTCAAGGTGTATAAGGAATCTGGAAGGAGATGCAAGGATCAGTCAGTGTAGGAGTATAATCTCTCTTGTGGGGATATGTAGCTGTGTTTCTAAACTGGTGGAGCTCCAAGTAATCTGAAAACATTTGTAAGATCTTTTACTAAGAGAGGGATGTGTTTGGTTAATAAGTGAAATAGGGCAACGTCAATGATAGAAGTGGAGATAGATTGCCTGAAGAGCTGAAAATCAAGTTGAAGGTAGCAATATGACAGAAGTGTAAATACAGGCAAAATATTGTTTCTCCCAGCCTGGTTAGTAATGTTTCTTACCATATAAAAGCTAAGAGAAGAAAATAGACATTGTTTTTCTTTTCCATTTCCTCTGGAGTGAGCCTGGCTACAAGATTTTTCACAACTAATTTGCAGGGAAGGGAGAGAGCAAGAGGAAGGAAGGAAGGGAGAAAGGGAGGAAGGGAGGAAGGGAGGAAGGGAGGAAGGAAGGTTGGTTGAGTTCCCGCCACTTCCAGGCAGCTGCCTGTGTCCTCTTCTACCTGTGCATGGGAAAACACCTGCAGATGCAGCCGCAACTTGGACCAGTGTTTTCTGCTAGACGTTATACCATATCATCATACCCACAAGTCGGGGACCCCAAAAGGTGGCTCTAGTTCTGTGGCTGCCAAGGTTACAATATTTTATCTGAAGTATCTGAAGGGGGCCTATAAGGATGCTAGGGAGGGACTCTTCGTTAGGGGTCTGTAGGGGTAGGACAAGGGGTAATGGGTTAAAAGTTAAACAGGGGACATTCTTTACTGTGAGGGTGGTGAGGCACCGGAATGGGTTGCCCAGGGAAGCTGTAAATGCTCCATCTGGGGCGGAGTTGGACAGAGCCTTGGGCGACATGGTTTAGTGGGAGGTGTCCCTGCCCATGGCAGGGAGGTTGGAACTAGATAATCTTAAGGTCCTTTCCAACCCTAACTACTTTATGTTTCTATGATTCTATGATTTTATGACATAGAGTCAAACCCAGGCTAAGAAAAAAACATTTAGCACTTTTTTTCCTAATAATATCATCATGGTGTCTTGTCTGTTTTTTTTTTTTTATCCCTTAAGACGTACTTGCAACGTGCTCTATCTCAAAAGCAGATGTACACAGCCTGAACACAAAACGGCTTTTAAACTCAAAGCCAGCTTTACTGAAATCTGAATTAGAATACTATTTAAATCTAGAAAACTTGGTGTGACTAGGGAAAATAGAGTAGATATAAAAGCATTTACTCACAGCTATCCCCTTGCCTACTTTTCCTCACAGATGTGTCCTCACTTCTCATCTTGTTGCAGTTACCTTGGATGCTTTCTTAGTGGCTGCAAGCTCTGCTCTTCATCCTCTGGTCCTGAGGAAGCATCCACTTGTCTCTGAGACCCTTCATCTCCCCTCTCTCTCTCTTTCTCCTTTCAGTTGTTTCTCAGTCTTTTTATTGTGAGCCACAGGCTGGCAGCTCTGTGCTGTGTCATCCTGTTGTGTCAAGTCTGATTTCATCTGCAGTCTCCACTCTCTTCCTTACCTCTTCTCTAGCTGCTCAGCAGTTTCTCAGGAAAAGATCAGCCTGCTTCCTCCATCCAAGGGGTCAACCAAAGCTATTCACACTGATTAATGGAACTTAACATAACACTGAAAGCAAATATGCAATCTATCTACATATTTACATTTGCAAAGAAACAAACTGAGATTCACAAGTTTTCAATATGAAAAGCGAGCATCGCATGTCTTGTGATAAAATGGCAATAATGGACAGCAAGTTAGACTTGCATTGGCCTGTCACTATTTTCATGGCTCTGTGTATATACTTGGTGCCCACAACATAAAGATATGATGTGGGATTTAGTAGTCCAGGTCCAGATGTAGTATCAGTCCTGCTGGTGAGTTTTCGTAAATATCACAACATAACCAAAAAAGTTGTAATGTACAAGTTTGGAGACAGAATAAAAGCTACCATAGACTAATGTACAAGTTTGGAGACAGAATAAAAGCTACCATAGACTACTGTGCTCTAAAATTCAGATTACTTCCCAAGACAAGAAAAAGGAAAGAAAAAATGGGAAGGAAGTTTTAGATGTCAAAACTGTCAATCCTGTAAAGCAGCAGGTCATCAGGTGCATCATGAAAAACAGGATAAAACTTTAGGTTATTCTTGCTTTTACAGTAACATATTCAAAAGAACTGCTACAAGAAAATCCTTCTAGTAAGAAAAACAAATTAGAAAACATCTTATCAATGTCTATTCTCATGCAAAAGATAGGAAACTGTCATGTAGAAATAAGTTTAGTCTCCTTTTACACATAAAAGAGTTGGCTAACAGGTCATATTTGAGAACACATTTCAGAATATGTCATGCTTTGATATATTATGAATTTCTTTCCCATACATGTAATGAGTCATTGATATGCAGTAATGCAATGCATTTCTCACTCTAATTCTTTGAAAACATTTGTGAAATTAAGATATCTTGTCTTGATTTTCAGTTATTGAAGTGAAGAACAAAGGCAGGGCATGGTACCACCTTCATAACAGACTGTTTCAAGAGTAGTAAAAAAAATCATCTGCTAGGAACCATACAGAAAAAAAATACATTTTTTATTCCAAATAGATTTAAAAGTGCAATATCTTTGCATTTAGAGAAGATGTAAGTTAATGAAATCAGGTTTTCAGCTGTATAGAAGCCGACTTCAGCTTCAGTCTTGGTCCTGTGCCTTTAAAAAATGTAAATCTGTCCCTTATTAATATGGAATGTTTGTCATGGCTCCCTGCCACTTCATCCCAACTGTTGACATAAAATCATCAGTAGAAAACCAGAACATAGCAAAGATTCTTTAGCCTTACAGATTTTTGGATGCTACAGCTGTCTGTTAGTGCTGTTGACCAGCAGTAGAGGTTAACTATGTTTTTGTTTTGCCAAGTGGTACAACTTAAAGGAGCATAAAAGGTGCTTTGAATCGTTCGAGTACCATGATTGATTGCACAGAGCATTAGCATCAGGGGAATAGTTCCCTGTTCTGCATCTGTATTGCACACTCTTTGGTTGCAACTTTATTGAATGGAATACTGTTAGAAATTCTGCTAACATTAGCTGTATCTCACCATATATTATTAACAATCTGTAGTGCACAAAAGACCATGGGAAAGATTTTGCTTTATCAAGATACCCAGTATATCAGTTGAAATAAGCTCTTCTATCAAAGTTATTCAAACAAGCCAGATTTAGAGCTATCTATTTTTCCTAACAAAACTCTCAAGAATGGACCTAGAGTTCAAATTTCTCTTTATGTCAACTACTAGAGCAGTATTAAGTAAAGAAGTTTGAAGGTTTGAACATTGATGGCAGAAGAGATGCTTTAGCTATTTATAATAACAAATTTTTTTTTCCTGTTTTTTCACTTGGCATAGTGAATTACCTCTCCTATATGCTGTGATAATAATCTTATTGCAAAGCTAAGCACTGAATAGCAGAATGAAAGTTTTTGATTAGGGAGAGAGGTGTAGAGGGATTTTGTGATCTTCCAATCAAATACTGTGCCTGAATACGCATGCATGAGGGTTTGACTTGAAATTGCATGAGAATCCTTAATTCCAGCCTCTCCTAAATTATCAAGTCTTGACTCTGTAACCATAACAACGCTAACAGAGTGTGGAGCTGGGAGAAAGGTGATGAAATTATTTTTATTGCATCTAAAGTGTCTTAGGTTCTCATAAATTGTTTAAAGGTCATTTCTCTGAAGATTTCATAAATTTAACTTGTTAGCAAGAAACTAGAGAGTGAATTCCACAAGTTTCTGTGAAATTAATCTCTAATATCAGAAGAGGACTATGCAATTTGTGTAGATACAACATCCCAGCATTATTCTTTCCCATGGACCACACTGTCATATATAGAATTTATTGCAGAACTTAAGCCTGTTTTGGAGAGTGATTGGTTCAAACGGAGTGTAAACCACTGTCCCTGTATTGCATGGAGGGTAAGCAAAAGAGTGGTTTTGTGGCTTTTTTGTTTGTTTGTTTCTTATAGGCAGACATTTAAAGTGCAAGTGAAAAGTTTAAAGAATATATTTATGTTGATGTAATCTTAGCCTGTACTTGTGAACCTAGCTTACACAATGTTGAGAAGCAGCAACATTAAATGTTATTGTACAGTGTTGTCTCCCATGTAAGCAGATAACTTTATGACTGTCTGAGAATGTCAAAATGATTTATAATCTCCAATATATACTACAATCCACCTGCCAGGAACAACGCCTGGTGGTGGCAGGCTCTGGTTAAAGCAGACCATTTCAGCTGTTAAAAAGACTAGACCAATGCTGAAAAGGCAGAGCAAGAAAGGCAAAAAAAGAAATTACTTTTCCATTGGTCAAGCTTTTAAAAAACTAATTTCTCCTGGACATTGCAGATTCATCCATATGAAAGCTATTCAGAGGGCAAACAGCAGTGAAAAGCAGATATGTAAACTGATTTTGCAATAAATACCTATTGTTTCTTACCTAACTAGTTATAATGCTGATAACAAACTAGTGAGTATGTAGTACTGTTATAGTCTGACTAAAGGGAATAAAACCAAATATTTTAAAACAAAACAAAAAAACCCAAACAAAAACTCTCCACCTCTCAAAAAACCAACCCACATAAAGCAAAAAGAACACAAGAAAAGGAAGGTCTCTGTGGAAAAATCCAGCCACTGTAAATATATTCAGATCTTTTATTAGGTTTTCTACTGATCTGTAACCCCATCTGTTCTATCAACGGAATGGTCATTTACGCAAAAAAGCTTTTTTTTTCTGTGAAATTAACAGGGCTATCTTAAAACCGGACATCTCTTCTATACTTTATTGCATTATTTCCTAATTTTACCTAAATATTAAATCAGTGCCATTTCTGAAAGCTAAAGAGTGTTTCTACCAGCTGTCAACACAGCTGTACAGTCAGGCTTTCTGTCAGGTCACTTCTTCATCTTCATTCAGTATGCTAGAAGTTGCAGCTAGGGGCTATATCTGAGACACAAACATGTAAAAAGCTGGGGTTTAGATGCTTATGTTTCTCTGTCTCTTTTTCTCCTTGCTCTCTTTCCCTCTATATTCTTCCCCTTCTTGGAGTGTCTTCTAGAGCAAATTTCCAAGTGCACGTTCCACAAATAGCAAAAGTGAGGGAGGAAAAGAATAGAAGGAAGAGAAACACAAGAGGGGCAAAGAAAGAAGGGCATGTAAAATTGGGGGAGGGGAGAGGGAAGAAAGAAAGAAGAACTAGGAAACAAGATGGACAAGCAGACCGACGTAAGCACTGGTTACCGTAAACTGATTTAAGCTAAGGTGTTCACCTCTTCAGTGAACTTTTTCACTTTGCTCCGATAGCTCACATACCGCTGTAACGATACAGACTTCTTGAGCAGGTTCACTTCATATTATAGATGGTAATTTGTATTACTTCTATCTCCTAGATTTCTCAGAGTAAGAGAAAATGGAGACACTTCCATTTTCTCACTAGTGAAATGCTCTCTGTGCTAGGCACATTACTTGGAGTATCTGCACCAGATCTCCCTCAGTCAGCAAACTGCCGGCCCTGCTCTCCCAGTATTCCATCTTTCAGTTCTAGCTCACAAAATGACTAATTTTCACTGGGTTATCCACATCGAAAATGTTAAGAGTTTTTTATGGCAAGGTTATTTATTCTGATGATCACTTTTTACAAAGCATAGCTCCAGACTCAGCCTTCAGCGGGGGGGCTGAAACTCAGGATTCAGTTGTAATTTGAACTCTGATCTCCAGTGGTTAGTGATCAATGTACCTACTACATTGTTTCAAGCTGTTTCTTTCTCTGTTGTGTGACAGTCTGATGTCAGCAGCGGTTAGAATTAAACAATATGCTTTCTAATGGTTTGACCTATGAATAAGGTAGCATTGAAATACTGATTTTATCCTAAAGAAATTTCCATTTTAAAAAACACTTTTTTTTCCCCCTTTTTTTCTGGAAGAAATCTTATGACTTTGATTTTGTTTAATGGTTAGCTAGGTGAATAGTCATTTCCCTGTTATCTAGCACCAAATCCTTTCTTCAATGCCGAGAGTAGCTTCATGATTTGTCAATGGGGCCTTTAACCACTATTTTATGATAACAGAAAATCTATTACCTGAAAACTATTATTTAAGAAGGTGGGGAAAAATAGCATAAAAAAGAATGTAATTGTTTGAAATGTCTGATGGTCAAGTCTGACCATCTGCTGTGAACACATACTTCTGCTTCATTGCTGTAGCTGAATGAATCTGCCATAAAATAGAATGTATGCCACATATCTGCCCTCAATGAATTCTGCTGGGGCCTATTTCATTGAAGAGTAAAGGCACAAAAGCAAAAGACAGTAAATAATTTCCATATAGGTCTGCATTTCCTTATGATAGATAAGATATAGTGGAAGAAAAAATGTCATGTACTAGACTATCACAACAGTTTGAAATAGGAAGAATTTTAGAAAAGCCATGAAGCGATTTGTTTTTCAAAACACTGGAATTCTCAGCAGAGTAACTTCAAAATCTGGGATTAGTTCTGAGGTTTTTTAGGGAAGGAGCCAGACAAGAAATCAGGCAGATCAGGCAGGTTTCAGACACTGACAGAAGTTCTTTAATTCAAATTCAGCTTTTATATGTGAGCTTTTTCATGTGTCAACCAATTTCAGTGAAAAAATATTTGTTCTGAAATTTTCCAATAATCTCTATTTAAAATAGCTGAAGCTAGAGATAGTATTTACCCTTCCCCCTTTAATAAATTGTTTGCCTAGATCTAACAGTATGTCATTTGCAAGCTGTCCATGACACAAAGCTCATCCTCATGCTCCTACTCTGAACATCAGATGCTACTTGTTTTCTGTTTAAACATTTAACTGCAGGCATTAAGGTGTTGTTCCTCTTGCCTAGCTGTGTAACAGCTAAATGCACCTACATAACCTGAACTAGTGATCATGACATTGTTATAACCAATGGTAAAACACACAGACAAGAATTTGTCTCTTTTTTTCACATAGTGTAAGCTTGTCCAAACTGTCTAGATACCCACCTTTTCAGGTGGTTAATGTTAGAAAAATTAAGTCCCACTCTAAACCTTTAAAATCGGTCACCATAGCTTCACTGTATATCTATATAAAAAGCAATTAGATATACTGACTGAGTCCTTTCTTCTAACAGTTACCTTTTCTTATTCAACACAGGCTGTAATTAAAACCTCTCATTGTGGCTATAAGAGCAACGAGTAATCACAGTGTGTCATGCTGAGTAGCTCCCAGCACATGCTGGGAGAAAAGAAACCAGAAGATACATGTAGAAAATGATGATGACGATAAATTTTCTTCCAAATTGCCATCAGTTAGCACTTTAAGCTCTGCAATCTCCAGAGAGTTTCATTCTCTGTGTTAAGGAGCTCTTTCTAGTACATATCATTAAGTTCTTGGCTTCTCAGACTTGTTATTGCAAGGACTCCCCGAGGTCACTTAAGCACTGTGTGACAAATAGCTTCCTTATTATTAGTTTAAGATAAATTTCCTTTCAGTTTGATTGAACATTCTAGACAATAAGCAGAAACACACAATTTTTCTTCCATTTACCATATATCATTTTGCTTACCTTCAGCATAACTGCTCCCACTCATCTTCTATATAAATAAATCTGATATTTTCCATCTCTGCCATATGATTTTAATCACTACAGATTAGAGATTGTAATCTCTAGTGCCTTCTCTTTTATTCTTTACACATAGTGCATGCTTTTATTATACAAAGTGAGCAGTTACTTTCATTGAATAATCTATGAGGATGCACTGATCTTTTCTCAGAATACTTACGTTTCATTTAGAATCTGTTTATACCTCATATTACTGTCTCGTGCTGATCCCTTTATATTTGCCAGTTATTAATTTTAGCAGTTTTCAGAATAGAAGTTATATCTGAGTCCTCAAATCCAGGCCCTTGTTATCACACACAGTCACAATTATACAATTCTATTCAGAAGTTTAGTTAGTTGACTAATTATGGGGAATTCTTGGCTTGCATGTTCCTCTCTACCTTGTGCTACTGGGAGTTTCCAGCATCTGAGGATGTTTGGAGTATGTGGTACCATGTACAGAGGACACCAACTGACTCTTCTGAAGCAACATGCTACGAGAAATTCAGAAAGGATAAAAGCCTTGCTTCTCTGTTTGTATACTTTCTAATAATTACCTTATAAATTTATTCATAGCTAGCTTATACTCATTTGTGCCAATATCCTCCATTACCCTAAAAAGTCCCTCAACACCTCTGTTGTTTATCTTCGAAAGTGTTTCTAGAGAAAAGCCATATGCCTTTCAGCTTTTCTTTCAGTAGACTAAACAAACTGAACTCTTGGAATCTTCTTGTGAGAAAGACTTTCTATTTTTCTGCTCATCCTTGGCAGTCCTCCCCTGTCTTGTTTCATCTTCCTGAATAGGAATGATCAGAACTGCACAGTGTTTCAGAGAACATCTAACTCTCTCCCAGTGAGTTAATGTGTCCTTATTTACATGCTAAAGCTTCTTGACACTCAAGGTTACCATCTGCTTCACCTGTCTTTTCCAAGAGAGGTTTCTCCTTGTCCCACACCTGTGAGCTTAACCATGGACAGAGTAATGTGGATCCTAATTCCTGCTACAGTCAGCAGGCAACAGGCTACAATCATCATAAGTATGGTATCTCCAGAGACCATTCATGCAACGTTCAGTACTGGAATTTTGTATATTTTGATTCAGCAATAAAGACCAATCAGAGAGTATGACTTTTTTCTTTTTGAGTACACTGTTTATAATAGCTAGAGTTCAAATGGATAACTACATTGCAGAAGTAGAGGTTACTTTTTCCCTATAATGCAATGAAGAGTTGCTGTATTCATTATTCTCTAGTGTCTAGTGAAGCTTATTTTGCATAACACTGATTGCAAAGCCTAACAACTACAGAAACTTTTTCTACACTGATATAACACAGAGATGTAAATTGTCTATTTTCTGCAAGGAGCTAAGTGTGGGTTTGCTGGGGGCTTTTTTCCCCTGTGTCCTCTGTCACCACTCCTGGAGTAGCCTGCACTTCACTAGGCATGGCACAGCTCCTGAATAATGTCAGCATTCATGTGTAATGACCCCTGTGTAATGTATTATAAACATGAAAATGTATTATAAACATAGCAAATGCACTATAAACACAGCAATGGCAAATCCGAGTTCACCCAGAAGATACTGGCTTGGTATACTGTGGCAGATTCATAAGTACAATCTGTAAAGTACACTACAAAGTGTACAGTCATACTCACAGGAAAATATAACTACAAGCATCACATATTACTGCCTTTTTTTACATATTACTAATACCATGCATAATGAATACTTAGCTGACTGTTGGTCATTCTGAATGTACAACTGACACAGAGATTAGGTTTTCTGTATGACAAATGTTTCAGATAAAAGAAAAAGAGATGTGCTTTAATATTCTGAAATGCAGCAGTGTTATCAGCCAGACGTGATCTTGTAAATCAAACCTGCCTTGAATAAACATCAAAAACAGCAGACAACTTGTCTGGGCTTTATTTTTGTTCTGAGTGAGATGAGCCATAACAGCAGACACTAAATACAGCAACACAGGCAATGCTAAGTTCATTCCTCTCCATTACCATTATCTATATTAGGAAATAATGAGTTGGAAATCCTAGAAGTAAATTTGGGGGGTTAACATTCTTGATTCCAGGATGACTTTCCAATAAGTGCTTGCTAATAGCAGAAGATATTTTGTCAGGCAGGAGAGATTGGGATGTGCACTGGGATGGAAGTATTCAGGTGCTATTTCATCTGTCTCTCTTGCTCCTCCTGTTTCAGCTAAGAGGAGCTTCCTGTTTGAATGGGTTGCAGTGGCCATCTATGTAATTCAGATAAGTTTAAGACTCATGTAAAATGTGGCATTTTAATTTTAATTCAAATTAAATAATTTAATTAAATTTAATATAATTAAATTAATTCGATTTGATTAAAAATAAATAAATTAAGAATTTTAATTAGTCAAGATGTAATCAGTCCAAGAAAATTAATTGTACATAAATAACATGAAACTTCAGCCTCATGGCTCAAGAGATAAATTCAGAACTTTTTCAGAACTGTCTGTCTTAAAAATAAAATAGCAGGAAAGAATTATTAAGGAAGCTCTTCAAAATTCCCATTACCCTGCTAATGTAGATTTAACACATTGCCCAGAAGACATGGTCGATCTGCACTCTGTAAGGTAGTTCTACCACATCAGCATTTGTGTATCCCCCAGCTGCTGTCATCAGAGAAAAAGCTAATAGCGACTGAAGAAGCAACTCCTTTGCCTCCCATCTGAAAGTAAGGCACTGTAAGTACAGTCCATGCACAGCAGTTGGTAGGTAGTTAAGAGTGTTCTACTTCATTAACTGGAGCACCTCTCGGGTGCATACCACAGGCTGCTCTGACCTACCTGGAGCTGTTAGAGTAATTAAAGCTCACTTCAGAATTGTATGTGTCAAGAACAGTAGAAAGGTGAAGTTTTACTTCATTTCCTACAAAGCTGCCTGGTATTATTACTCTTACAGTTTTGCAGTAACAGGCAAAGGGCCAAGTCTTGGGATTGAGACTGTACTATTGAGATTGCAAAAGCACAGGAATATGTATTCTGTGTCCTCAGTACAAACAGCTAGGGAAACATCTTCCATCAAAAAAACAAAAAAACTTCCTCAAAAGCAGTATGAACTGGTACCATGTTTCATTTGGAACTTGTCTTTCCCACCTTTTTTTCTGATATTTTTATTTTATTCCCTGATGAAAAGAGTGACACTTCTGTTTTCTTATAAACCACGTAGTCCAACATGTATTGGACAGAGTGCAGTCTATGGGAAATGTCACTAGATGAGAAGAATATCATTTCAACACCAACCTCACACAATTGCAAACAACTGCACAGGTAGAAGGCTGCAAAGAGTCAGACTAAGAGAAATGGGTACATTTATCTCATGCTTTAAGGACAATAGGTTCTCTGTTTTGTTGTATAAGTTTTGTTTAGCTTCCAAAATAATTTGATTAGTTGGTTATGGCCTGCAACATTTCTTGGATTTAGTTTAATATAAAATTATGTATAGTGGTATAGCATTTTCAGACCTGTGAAATCTTCTGTATTTCTTACCAAACCTTCAAATGTCCTATAGAAGACCATGAGGAGTTTTGAAAATACCCGTCAGCTTTACAATGGAGTGAAATAACTGGAGTAGCTTGTCTAGAATTAGATATATTTTATTTTAAATAAATGATCTAGAACTTTTATCTTCTCTAATCTGTTACTGACAGATACCAGTTCAGTTAAAAACTTCATTCTGTTCTCTCTTTTCGAGTTAGTGATTTCTCCACCACAGCTATCACTGCAGTCATCTAGTGTTTCTACAGAAGACAGATATAAAAGGATCAAAATTTTCTTCAACACCTACAAAACAAGAATGTTTTCGATATTTAAGACAAGTTTCTCTCTATTCTGGGCACAGAAATGTTTGGCTTCGGTGAAAGCCAGAGGCAGCACTGGTACCAGCTGAGAGCTAAAGACATTAATGAACAATTTTCCCATGTTTTACTTTAAGCCTCACTGAAAGCTGAAGGCTTCTTAGCTAGCGGTAAGCTTTTTCTCTTCTTTTATTTTTCACTTGAGAAGACAGCATTTTGTAGCTAATGAACAGCAAAACCTTAGGAAGAGCTGAATGACTCTCAAATTATAACCCAGATTTTTCTGATAGTGTGGTATTTTACCTCAGTGGCAGGGATGATTGCTAAGTTCCCTGCCAGAGATAAAAATGAACAAACAAATCAATGTATGAAGATACGAGTGGGAGTACTTAACTGACTGATATACTCACTTTTCAAGTTTTTGTTGTTTAGCACTCCTTTTTCCATCCTGGTCTTTGAGAATTAGCTATGTTGTCTTTACCAACTTCATCTTTTTAGCTTTGCCTCCTAAACAGTCCTCATGCTTCATGCTTTAAAATATTTTTTCCCACTTACTTGTTTCTGAATTTGTCCTAATCACTTACCCTAAGTTTCAGAGATACTGTCTTTGCTCTGTCTTAATCCATTTTTTACCTCTTTACAACAGATTCCTAAGTGGTGTGTGTCATATAACATAAAACGATACTGTTGATATGCAGAGATTTGGAAGGGAATAAATGGCCAACCTAGGGTAGTTAGTAGTTGATTATAAAACCTGTATGTATGAATAAGAAGACAAACTAGTTATCTGTATGACTAAAAGGTGCTCAACTTTTTTATCCATAATTTAAACACAGCATGAATATGTGGAAATAATTCATCAATAAATGGAAACATAGCTTATGAAGATATGTATAGTTATTTCTGGGGAGTAGGACTTTCCTATGCTTTTACCAGTACACATATTTGCTTTATGAGAACTACTTCTTTGCAGCCCTGAGATGAGCTATGCCCCAATGGTTCCAAAGCAGCAGATGGCACCTCTCTCACCGTGCCTGACTAGTGCTTGCGCACAGCTGCAAATCTGTTTTCTCATTCTTTCTTTTACAGTTAAGTAAGTTCTGCAGTGACAAAAAAGAGGGCAATTTTGGTTAAAAGCATATCCAGCTCAACAGAAAATGTGGCAAATGGGAAGAAAGGAAATTATACAATCAAGAGCAATCAGAAAATTATTTTGATGGGTGATTACCATCAGACTTCAATGTTTCTACATGGATCCACAGGGCTTGGTATGAGCCCAACTGCAATTTGACTTTTGTATAAAATCATCAGTCTGCATAAAAGAACAGCTTATGAATGACATGATGTTTTTGTAGTATGCCGAAGGAAAAGGAGGACTGAAGGGACCAGGTATCTTCAATCACTGAATACAATGGGTCTCCAGCTCAGCCAGAGCTGTCAGCTTAAATTGTGCTATTTTATCTTTAAAATGAGTGTGTTGGAATATGCTACTGGCTGCAGCTTCTAAAGCTGGGATTCATTATTATGTCAATTACCAACCTTGAACAAGGTAAACCTTTAATCAAAGAAAACTCAGGTCTTCAAGATAAAACAATTTAAAGGTTAAATAAATCTCTCTCTGCACACTGTGTTCAAATAGGGCCGGTACTTTCCTCCTGTCATGATCTCTGCCCACTGTTTTTCAATGGTTTGCAGAGTTGCAACAAATCCCGCATCAGCCACTTTTGGTCTTGAGTGAAGTCACCTTCCTCCTGTCATGTCTGAGACTGAGGTATAGATCTGCTTTCCAACATGCCCTGATCCTTTCAGGATTCTCCTAAATTTCACTGAGGCTACAGACAGGTGCTTGCTGCTTCTATCATCCTGCCTTTCATCTCCCTACATCTACCATGCTCAGTCTTTTTCTGGGAAAATGTAATACTCCTCTCCCTCCAGGGTGCCACAATTAACTCAGTATGAATCTGCCAGGATAATGCACATAGGCAATACCGTGTGCTAAATCATTACAAACAACATGCAATTCTTTCTCACACATTCCAATAAAATACCCTTAATATAAAGATTTAATTGTGTATATGTGAGATTTTGTATTATACATTCAAGGGCAGGAGAGGAAACCACAATTACAAACTAGAAATTACTTTATAAAAATTGATGACTATGAAAAAAATGTTGATGCTACAATGAGAAAACAACTCACTATAAATTCATCCCACATTAATAGTTTGTGAAACTAAAGAGAGAAATCATAAAAAGTAAAATTGATTTCCTATTCATTTGACATCAGTAGGACTGAAACTGGATTACTACCATCACTTCTTTCTGATGCTTCTTTTTTAAAAAATGTTGAAAATATATGAAGCTCATAAACCACCAGCCATGCAGATAATTGAAATATTGGTAGAAGTCATTCCAATGTGACACTCAGGGTAGGGTTCAGCTCATCAGGTGGGGGGCCTGAAATTTAGATGTCAATATGTAGCTATCCCTTAACAACCCCTTACAGTAGTCATCATTTAGGGTTTGTAAACGTAGGTGCCTACAGCCATTTTGAGACTCCCTGGGGTAGACACACGTGTCTCAGCAGAGGCAGCCTACCCTCAGCTGGGTGTCCAAGGTCCCTTCATTCTGATGAAGAGTATCAAAAAGCTAAATTCAGGCAAATTAAAGGGAGAAATTACATACACTTATTCGGTGATTGTGATTAACTGTTAAGCAACAAGTATAAACTAAAAATCAAAGTTTGTGTCAGATTGGTTGCATTTTTGTTACTTCAAATCAAGATTGGATTTGAACCAAACACAAAATGTAGAATAATTTGACATGGCTGCAGTTGTTAGCTCAAATGTAGTGCTTTGGTTTTGAAGAGGCATTTATTGAAGGGGTATCATTTTAAAAAGAAAACAGAAAAACAAGAGAGACTGATTAGGTGGGGGAGCAAAACATCTTTCTCATCTCTATTCAAGTACCTTTCTCTACATTAGGGTCCCAGATCCTCAGCTCAGAAACGTGTTTAACCCTCATGTGGGGGATAACAAGGAAATTAGTCAGATTTCTTTTGCTGTGGGAAAATAATATGATGGCACATGGAGAAGGCAGCCAATTCTAATCTTTGAACTTTGTGGGGGTTTTTTGTTTGGTTTTTTTTTGTGTGTGTGTGTGGTTTTGTGTATTTCTCACTTATATTTTATTCTGTTAAATTTGATGCTGCTGTTTGTGATTCTTGGGTGAGATTTAGTCCCTGGCAAAAGTGCTCAAAAGGATTTGCATTTCTTGTGTGCTTGTCACTGTTTATGTTCTTTGCTTCTCCCTTTTTCAAAAATTGTTGTTTTATTCACAGGTGTGAAAAAGAGTGGAAAGGAAACCGTTGCCACAAAAGTGCTAAACCTCTTCAGCCTCCAACTTCAAGTCTCCTTCAAAATGGTGGGTCTGTAAGAAGAAATAAATATCTTTCAATTCACTTTTGACTGTTTCATTGTACTTATTTCTGTCTTTGATTTCTCTGATTTTGCAGATATTTGGATTGGGTTGGGTATCGGTTTCTTGCTGATTAAAATTACAGCTGCTGCCTTGTATTTCTTTAAGAAGGAGAAAGTGCCAGAAATGTAAGTGAAACTTTTATTTTGCATAAAACAGACACAAATGTGGCACAAAGCAATGGCTAACTTCCCTGTCTCAGTGGTTTCAACTTTTAAATCTCCCCACAGTCTCTTTGCCTTCATATGTAACAATAGGCATAAAACCTAGCATTGCAACAGAAGCTGACCTTAGTGGACCCCCATCTGGAAACAATAAGTCATCATTTGACTGCTTAGAATGTTTTTATTGCAACATTGTTTGATTATTCTTAAATTTAGAAATTCACAATTCATCCACCTTAATTCATCCAGCATAACTGCAGTAACCCTGTTTTTTTACACGATGGTTAAATATGAAAAATGGGAGGTATTTAAAGAATCACAGAATCATAGCATAGTTTGGGTTGGAAGGGACCTTAAAGATCATTTAGTTACAAACCCCTGCCACTACAACCTTCCACTACATCAGGTTGCTCAAAGCCCCGTCCAACCTGGCTTTGAACACTGCTAGGGATGGGGCAGCCACAACTTCTATGGGCAGCCTGTGCCAGTGCCTCAGCACCCTCACAGTAAAGGATTTCTAATCTAAATCTACCCTCTTTCAGTTTAAGGCCATCCCGCTTGACCTGTCATTGCAGGCACTTGTAGTGACAGGAGCTGAACACAGTACTCCAGGTGGGGTCTCACTAGAGCAGAGCAACGGGGGAGAATCTCCTCCCTAGACCTGCTGGCCACAGTCTTTTTAATGCAGCTCAGTATATGGCTGGCTTTCTGAGCTAAAAGCCCACACTGTCAGCTCATGTTGAGCTTCTTATCAACCAACACCCCCAGTTCTTCCTCCTCAGAGCTGCTTTCAATCCATTTTCCTCCCACCCTGTATTTTTTCTTGAGATTGCCCCTACCCAGGTGCAGGACCTTGCATATTTCAATATTTACACACATCTGAGAACTTTCTTTTTGCCTGTGATAAGTGAATGGAATAACAGTGGATTTTTTTATGCTTTAAAATATTGGAGTTTTCAAAGAAAGCTTCAATAGATTAGAAAAAATACAAGTTGTGAGAGTGCAGAATTTCACAACATTTTTTACAAATCATAGCTTTTGCCCTCTCTTCTTTAGTTACTACAGACACACAATCTGACTTTCTGTATTAATCTTGTAATAGACATCTTAATCAGTGGTCCTTTAGATATGAATCACCAATGTCACCTTATCTGTTCCTTCCACCCATCCCCCCTACCTTTTTTGTCTTACACCCATTGTCTGATACTGTCATCTTGCATTAGGATCACCCTGGTACAAACCTCTTGGATTGTGGTTAAAGGACCTGTCTTGCCTGTAGTGAATGAATCCTCTAGCTGGTGATTTTTTTTTCCAGATCTGTATTTCTTCTTTCAAGTATTGTGCTTGCTCTTAGTACTGTGCAAATAGCAACTGAATTATCTTCTGACATGCTCCTGTATAAAGTGCATCCTCAGTAAAGGGAAAAAAAATCAGCTAAATTGGTGAAAGTTTACTTCAAAATTTATTTCAAGTGCCTTAGACTGCCTGTTTATTATTTCACAGATATATTTCCTAGCCCTTCCTGTCATCCCTCTAATAATTTCTGTTTCCTCCGTCCTCCCTAAGATTTTTTCCCTCTGTTTCTTATTTTCCTCTAACACTTCTGTTTCTTCTCTGCCCATCTCTTGACTTTGCTAGATCCTTCCTTGCCAGTAAATACCTACCACATCCCTTCCTGCCTTTCAGCAATTCCTGTTGTGCATTGCCTTGTCCATTTTCACGATGTTAGATATCCCTCACCCCTCATTTTCTTCCCCAGAATTCATCTTCAGAGCTGTCTCTTTACCTTTAAACTTTTGCTCTTCTATAGACTTTTTTCTCTTTGGGGATATTCCTATCTCCCAAACTATCTACTAAATTGTGCTGACTCCTGTCCTGACATAATTGCTGTTGACATTTCTCCTAACACTGCATGCTACCCTTGACAGGTAGAGTTGTCACATGAGCGCAGAAGCAAAATGTTGAAGGTTGTGCTACTGTTAACTGAGTGCATAGCTTCACCTAATTTCTTTTTATCTCCTTCCTCTTCTGTAAAGTGGGAATGACAGCATCTCCTTATCTTAGTTTATAAGGGCTTTAAGACTATTAATTCACATTTACACAACCTGCAAAGGTACACATACGGAAAGGCACCTCAAAAGTGCAAGATTAGCTGTATTGTAAGAGCTTCTTGATTATTTTTTTTTTTGTAGTTTCAAATAATATTTTTTTTTAAAAAAAGTCTAATATTTTTCTCTAAACACTCCTTTTTACCTTTTTCTTTCATGGGGTTACTTAATGGTTACTATGCTGCCATCCACCTCTCTTTTACTCACATATCTAAGTTCAAGAAATATTTTTTCTTTTCCTGTAATTGTATATGCTTTTTTGTACATGAAAAGTCACCCTATTGCAATAGGATGCCAAACACTTAAGTGCCCTATTATGTATGTAATAAAACAGGGATGAATGAGGATCTTACTATGTAGCAAGAAAATATTACAGCCCTGACATGAAGAGAATCAGAGCTGTGAAACAGAGTTAGATAACTTATACAGCAAAGATCATTCTGGTCTTGATTGTTTTCACTTTAGCTGCCAAAAAGGTAAGTTATGATGATAGAAATTTCTGTGATTCCAGGTTTTGCCTATAGGAACTGACAAAGACTGTCAAATCATTTTGTCCATGGTATAGAATAAACACTTTTATTTTCATTTTTTATTGTTTTTAATCACAGTTGACTTAACATGTGAGTTAAAAATGCATTTTATAGCATCTTAGCAAGAAATAATCTAGCTAATACATGGCAAATTGATTGTGGAATTGTGAAAATGATGAAATCTGAAACTTTGAATTTGAGAAGATAAGCTCATCCAGGCCATTTGTCTCTCCTTCTTCAAATACTGAGTGCCTAGCATTATTTGTTAAACAGAAATCACAGCTGGAAACACAGTAGTAAATTGAGGCAAGTTTTAACTTAACTGCTTAATCAGTAATAAGAAGTGAGTAGTCAAAATAAAACCAATATTACCATACTGAAATTTGGTTCTTTAAGATGAAACATTAGAATAAGAAGTGATTTGTGTTTGCATAAATCTGTAAAATTTACAATGTGACAGCACCACACAGAGGCATGAAATTTTACTCCTGATTTTTTTTAAGGGGATTTGATGAGCTAAAGGAATTTAACTGTGCATACAAATGATACTTTCCTACAATTCCTTTCCACTTCAAAGGCTTGTATCTGCTTTTAGTCTCCCTGGGATACGTTGTTTTCTTAAAGTCATTAGGCACTAGAGGCATTCTGGGCTTGCTTGGCCATTGTTTCACATGGAATCTTTCACACACTTGAGCCTGTATTTACTGCCTTTTTATAATTGTTCTGATAGCTATTTTTTAGTAGTTTCTGGTAATGTCTCCTTTCTCTTTGCTCATATAGGACCACACCACACATGCATGCATTGACAGCTGGTCCTCCAAAGGCACATTAAAAATTGTAGCTGCTAGCTCCCAGAGCATTTTAAGATGGAATCCAGATCCATCTACACCTCAATGGAAATAGCATAGGAGAGTGCACAAGAGCTTACGGAAAGTTTTCAGTTTCCAATAGAACTAATTTTTTCACCAGAAAGCCAGGTAGCAAACAGTAGGAGTAGCCTGGTGACCCCTTAGACAATTGCTGGCTAAGAAGTCACTAACAGGGTTGAGGATCTGAGAGTTACATTTGTTGCTCTCTTTCTTCGCTGGAAAGATCGATGCTGCCTTAACCCCTTCTTTCAATCCAGAAAGAATGCTCTGCTTCCCCTTTGCTTCCTCCTTCTTCTCCTTCATTTGTTAGAATTTCATCTCTGATCTGCAGACTTTAAACTCCTCGGTGCCCAAGTAGAAGTTACTGGAAGTCATCATATAAGTTTATTTCCTACCGGACAAAACCAGCCCACAACATGGCTTGGAAGCAGTGTGCTTCATTACCATGATGGCATTCAGATATGCAAGCGACTTCCCAGCTACCAGCTGGGGATATATGAAACTTTTGTCTAGAAACCTCAAATGAGAGGAAGCTTATAAATTTCTCACATTCCTGTTCTTTCTCCAGAGATGATGTTTTTTAGTCCAGAAGGGAAAGTTGCCAGTTACTCCACTCCTTCAGTGACATATGTCCTTATTGACCAAATAGAAGTAAAGCTTCAGTTTAGCTTCCATTTTATAGCAGCTGCCTTTTCATGCTTCATTTTACTTTAAAAAGTGAGAATGTGAAAAGTGAGTGACTTTCCACCCAGCTAAACTATTATTATTTCCTATTGCCTTCAAAGCAGTCAATGTCCTGAATCCTTTCAGTTTGCTCCTTTCCTGTTCTTGATCTGTGCCATCAGCTGCAATGCGAATGTACCACAGCTGTTATCAATCCTGCCAGTCATAACGAACACAGAACATTAATTTTTCCAAAGCATATCAATAATGTGTCTTGCAACACAGGCAACAGAGTGAAAAACTGAGGTGCACTGAGAAAATATTTTAAAATGATAGAAAATCAAGGGAAAATGGGAGTCACAAAGGCCATTTTTCATCCTGCCACAGGACAGACTCAATTGTATTACTTCTGGATTTGCACTTAAAGATCTTTAGCAACATGAATTTGACGGCATTCTCAGCCAATCTTGATAACCTAGCTAGAAAGTTTACTGTTAGAAAGGTTTTTTCCTAATTGCTGATATGTCTGTTTAGAATCTAAGTTCATTCCTATTCATCATGGCCAAGAACAGCTCATTCCCTTTCTTGTTGCAAAAAGCTTGTTGCAAAAAACTACTTGAAGGCAGTTGTTATGCCTCCTTACAGGCTGGGTCTTTTTAGATTAAACAGCCTCAGTGTTCTTTGCCTTTCTCCATGGTTAAGGTTTTTTACAATCACAATGATACCAGTTGCTGTTGCCAGGACTTTCTCCAATTAGACCATACCCTTCTGGAGGTCTGGTATGGGGAAATTGATAGTGTATTCCAGGGGAGGCTCTCCAAGTCAATCTGAAGGACTGACGGAGTTCATCACTGACTATGCCTCTGTTCCTAATATTCCAAAGTGATAAACAGTGTGACAATAGAATGACATTTATTGAATGATTTTCAGCTTGTGA
>JANHGB010434712.1:0-37301 GCA_026283785.1 Coracopsis vasa
TCCTCCCTGGCAGAGCATGAGGCTCAGAAAGTCCTTGGTCAGACTAAACATTTGAGCAGTAACTGAAAACATCGGTGGTATCAGTGCTGTTCCCAGGCTGAAAGTTAAAAAACACAGCATTGCACCAGCTACTAAGGAAGAGAAAAATGACTGCTACTGCTGAACCCAGGACACCTGGGAAGCCTGTTCCAGTATCTAATCATCCTCTCTGTGCAGAACTTTTCCTGATATCCAATCTAAACCTCCCCTGGTGAGACTTGAGGCTGTTACATCTTCTCCTATCACTTGTTACTTGAGAGAAGAGATCGACCCCCACCTCACTACAACCTCCTTTCAGGTAGTTGTAGGGAGCAATAAAGTCCCCCGATCCTTCTCTTCTCCACACTAAACACCAGTTCCCTCAGCCGTTCTGCATCAGACTTGTGCTCCGGACCCTTCACCAGCTTCATTGCCCTTCTCTGGACCCACTCCAGTATCTCAATGTCTCTTGTAGTGAGAGGCCCAGGAATGAACACAGAATTCAAGGTGTAGCCTCACCAGCGCGAAGAACAGGGCACTGCCCTGGCCCTGCTCGCTACAGTATTTGTGACACAGGCCAGGATGCTGTTGGCTTCTTGCCTGCCTGGGCACAAGCTAGCTTATATCCAGTGGCTGTCAATCAGCATCCCCAGGTCCTTTCCCACCAAGCAGCTTTTCAGCCACCCTTCTCCAAGTTTGAAGCATTGCATGGGGTTGTTGTGACCCAAATGCAGGACCTATCACTTTGCCTTGTTGAACCTCATACCACTGGCCACAACCCATCGATCCTGTCCAGATCCATCTGCATAGCCTTGCTGTTGTCTGCAAATTTACTGAGGGTGCACTCAATCCCCTCATTCAGATCATCAATGAAGATGTTAAATAACACTGTCTCTAATGCCAAGCCCTGATGAACACACCACTAGTGACATCTAGATGTGATACCAGTGTTGAATACTTTAGTAAAGTCCAAATAGACAGTGTCCACAGCCTTTCCCTCATCAATCAGCTGGGTCATCTCATTGTAGAAGGAGACCAGGTTGGTCAAGCAGGACCTGACCTTCATGAACCCATGCTGACTGGACCTGATCCTCCTGTTTTCCAACACGTGCTTTGTGATCTCACTTATGATCATCTGCTCCAAGACCTTTCCTGGCACTGAGGTCAGGCTGACAGGCCAGTAGTTTCCAGGGTCTTCCTTCCTGCCTTTTTTATAGAGAGACGTCATGCTGGTCAACCTGCAATCTTCAGGGACCTGCCGATTATACCGGGACTGCTGATAAATACGTGCATGGGAAACAAACCTGAATGGTGGAGAACATTTTAACATACTAAAAAAATATAAAAATTAAAATAACCAGTGACTGAATTGTAAAGCTAAATAATTCTGAAAAAAGAGTTACTCATAATGATTTATGAGTTCAAACACAAGTTTGAAGTGCTCGTAGTGGTCTTGTATAATCTCATCTCAAAACCAAGAACTGAGATTCTCGTGGTTCTGGAATCTGTTAAACTCCTTCCTAATCAGACAGCATTTGCACATGTGAAATGGTACCTCTGACACAGATCTGACTCCCTTCACATTCTTTGACCTGCAATCACATTTCTGCAGACACATTTGCAAGTCTTTCAAAACAAAGAAGTTTTTCAGCCTAACTAAAAACATGGCCATAAAGGTTATGTCCTAGAAGAGGACTGTTGCTCTGTTGAAGTTAAATCACAACCAGGCTTTACTTCAAACTAAGCACAAAAAATCCTGAAGTAAGGGAAGGTACCATAAAACCTAAAGACTTAAGCTAAGGTTTCATGGGCTTTTTTGCTTTTTCCATTTCCCTTTTTTCTTTCACAGAATGAAGGTTAAATTATAATAGAATTTGCCTGTGACATAATTCAAGTTATAACTAGCATATGCTAATGTACTCAGATGTAGAAGTAAAACATTTTTAATTAACTGTCATCAGTCTAATTGCTTGAGCATTAATAACATTTGTTTTCTAAAGGTTTTGGAGAAATATTTCTTTGTCTGATAAGTAATACACTTTGTTACTTTCAGATTTTTTAGGAGCTGTTCATTGGCCTGAGTTTTCATTATCCTTTGTTGCTTACTAATTTAAGCAAATTGCTTAAATATGAATCCTGTCAACTCATTTGGCACCCTCACTATATTTATCACTTATTCAGAGGGAAAAATTTACAAATTGAAACTGTTGCTAAAGTTAAGTTGATGAGTTTTAGATTTTAAATATTGCTAAATAGAACATTGAAAATTGTGAGTAAATTGTGCATTTTAAAAAAATAATAAAATTGGGTGAAAAAATGTACTATCTTTTGTCTTTCTTCTAGTTTTAGTGTGTAAGCATTATTTTCTTTTATCCATAGCTATAAAGATTTTATTTTTTCCTCACTTTTCCTTGCCTTCCCTTGCCTTGCTTTGCCTTGTCTTTTCTGCTCTTTGGCTTTCTTCCTTCTCCTTTTCCTTTTCCTGCAATCTCGCCACTGTTGTTGCATTTCACAAGTACTGTTCAGTAGTGTCACAAGATACTGTGGAAGTTGGGCAGTTTGTTACATTCCTACACAACTATTTTGGTGGGTGAAATCACCTGAAAGCAACCCAAAATCTAGCACCATGACTGGTGTTTCTTACTCAGCTAAATGACAGCAAAGGTCTTGATTTGGTTTTCCTAATGAGCCAAGTGACACATCGTATGTTCTATATTCAGCTCCAATGAACTGATGTCATGAGCACTTCAATAAGCCAGCTTCAACACTTATGTGAGCTTGACCTTATATAATAAAAGTAAAATGTGATTTGAGCAGTGTAAGTTTGTGAGCACCTAATTTGAAGGATGAAAGGATTTTTTTCCCAGCACTGGCCAAACTGCTCCTCTCTGAGAACAAAGCCGGTTTAAGACCTTCCAGAAAAACAGAACAGGAAAAAAAAAACAAACAAGAGAGAAAGAGCAAAGAAACAAGAAAAAAAAATTTGAAAAGAAAAAGAAAGAAAAATAATGAAGAAAGAAGGAAAAAAAAAAAAGCCACTCAAAATCTCTCTAGCCATTTTGCAAATTGTAGGCCATTGCCTGCAAATTACACCTCCTGAAACAGAAACGCAGCACTGCCCATCCAGCCTGTCAACTGCTGCAGGCTTTCCAGAAGCACCAGTCTCTAAAGTTGTCAACAGTGTATTTTACAAAGATATACAGTTAGAAAGGAAGCAGGTAACACAGAGATAGCCTTTATTCAGGGCAAGAGGCACGCACAGCTCTTCTCTAAATTGTTAGACACTTACAGTTGTTCATCAGCAAACCAAATTGTTAGTAATGAAACCATGGAAGAACAGGGTGTTGCAAGTTTCCAGACCAAGCCTGCAAAAGACATTGTAAGACTGCAGCATGGAAAGTAAAGCCTTTGGAGATTTCATGTAAACAATCACTGGACTACACGAACTTTAGAAGTAAATTATTGGATTTGGAAGAATAAAAAAGACACTCCAATTTCAGGGTTTCCCTACCATAATTCTGGCATTAGAGGTCTAGTCTTTAACATCATCACCATATGTTAGGTTGTCTCACATCTTGCTTGTTAAAATATAACCTATTATTTTTATATTTGTTGAATAAACAGTAGCCAGGAAATTCTTTTAAGCTTCTATTACTCACACAGTATTTCCTTCTTCTCAGATATTTAAGAGACTTGTTCTTAAACAAGCAGAGAACGGTTCTTCTGTTCACATTTTGTCTGTTCTGAGTAGTGCAAGCTTTATTGATTTCTCTTTCTGACATCTGGGACAGAGGAGTTGAATTCTGCATTGAGTAAGTGATGAGCGCACTTTGGCCTGGAAGTGTTCAGGCTGCTGATTCAGTGAATATATTCAGGCTATGGAGATCAGAGAGTCCCTAGCTTCAAATGCTCAGTTTAAAAAATAAAATAAATGAAAAACACCCCATATTTTTACAAAACCTGTTTACGGCAAAATTATTTTTATTGTATTTAAAGACTTCTTGTATTTTTAGAAAATAGACAAAAGTCTCAACCAGAAGCCTTCTTTAGAATTAGATATATACCTATACACAATCAATGACATCACCATCCCCGTCTATCTGCAGATCACATGCTATGTTAATCTAGTATTTCAGTATTTCTACTCAATAAATAAATCATAGAGATTTTCAGCCTGGTACCAGCCCTAATTATTAATCAAACTTGCTTTCCCCATGGCAAAACAACTGCCTACCTTTAAGCTGTTAACTAGGTTTTCCAACGTCAATTAAACAACCCCTATTACTCAGAATATGTTTCGTGCTACAAGTGCAATGTTAACTGGAACACAATAAAGAGGTACTAGTCACGTGTTTGCAGAAATTGGGCAGGTTTCTCTTATCACATAGAGGTTTTTTTGTCTGTATTTTAAATAAAATGGCTCACAAGGTTGTACTGGCCAAGCATTGCAGGAATCCATAGAGATTCAGGGACTTGTGTTTCCTTAAATATATTTTGTTTTTAAACTTGAAGCTTTGTTTCTCTGCACTTTTCAGTGTTGATATAAGCAGCGCAGAGGTATTAACTTTTCTGGCTTTTATCTAGAGGATCTTTGCGCAACTACAGTATTTTTCCACAAAAAAAAACAAAAAAAAACCAACTATCCAAAACCAACATATGGACAAAACCCACCAGCAGCCTGGTTAGCTGGTGCAGAACAGTACCATGAACATCCAAATTTACAAAATCGTGTCTGTAATTTGCATGCAACCTTAATTTTTCAGATCTCTAGCACTGTCTCAATCAGTACAACTCAAAAAGGAAACGTGCATCTATGAAAAACATTCATTTGCCTTTAGAAGTAATCAATCGTGTTGAGATTAATAAGCTCATGAGCGCTGCATCCATTACAGGCCTATAGTCTCTGTTAAATTCCATTGAAATGAAATGTAACACAGGTGCATTTCTGCTTTCCAACTCTACCCAGTAATAAAAGCAGCTCCCCTCCCTTCTCCTCTGTGTAGGTAATTGGGTTAATTAGTGCCTGGTTCTGCAACCATCCTCAACATCTCAAAAAGGATGGGAGAAAGTTGCTGGTGTCCATCAGGAAAAAGTCACCAGTATCTACTTCTGGTTTTTATTGTAGCTGTGGACAGATTACTAGAGGAGTTGTCCCTACTGTGTACAGTCTCTGTCCATGGGCCTTTCCTTGTCGCATGTTTTTGTCTGTATGCAACTTCTTTCTACTTATTCTGATATTGGAAAGAAAGTACTTAGTGCAAGGTAAGAGGGAATGTCATTTTCACTGCTCACACACAAAAAGAAGTGTTGGTGTGACTTGCTAAAGGATGAGAGATTAGGTGTACGGAAACCTGCAGAGGTAATGTTGAAATGTGGTTAGCAAACGAATGGGCAGTGACTACAGAGACCATGAAGAAGGTCAGGCAGCTCTGAAGTATGAGGTAGAAGAAGCGGGTATATATGAAAAAGGTACTTACATCTGGAACGCCATGGTCAAGAAGGCAGTTGAGCTCTGCAGAACTGCTTGTGAAGATATATTGGGAAATACCCAGAAAATTGATCTGGATCTGGCCCTGGTTTTACCTTTGCATCTGGGCCTAACTTCAGTGTTGGCCCTGCTTTCAATAAGACTTAGATCAGATATCTCCAGAGATCCTTCTAACCTAAATTATTATGTGTTACTATGATTTTAATAAGCACTGTATCTAATAAAGATATATATCCTAGAGTCAGATTCTAGGAAAAAAATAAAAAAGAAAAGTCCAATTCAGTCTTAAAAGAAAGAAACTGGGAACAATATTCCAGGTTACCTGTCCTTTCACAGGTGTCTGAGGACCCTCTGGTACTCCTCATTCCTTCCATGTGTGACTCGCTGCATTCACATAATTCCCTACCTCCTCCTCATTCCATGATCAAGAATGGCCTTTGAAAAATTGATGAAAAGCATGGATGGCTTAGATATTAAAAAGGGAATAGCAGTAGAAGGAGGGAAAAAAACAACCAAACAAGAAATACATTTGATGCTTTGTCTCAAGGCTTCAGTGTTCCCTTCTAGTTATAATAATGATAGCTCAGACATAATTAAGGATATCAAAGGTTTTTGGAAACCAACCTGCTCTGTGTTAGTGCCTAATCCTTACAGCTTGCTGCCTAGGGACTTTTCACACCCAAATCATGCATCCCCCCTTTTCATAGGGAATCTAGAAAATAATAAGATGAAAATGCTCCTCCTGAGCAATACTGGGAGAGAGAATTAGACGTACAACACCTGAGAGTTTTTGGCAGACAGCTTGAGATAAACTCCTTGTCCCATGCCTGTATTTCAGGTAGATATTCTCCTGTATCTCAGAAGCTGATTTGACTTAGGTGTCTGAATGTTTCATGTCCTAGCATCCAAAGCTGCCCCTAGAACTGTCTCACACTTTATATATCTCATGATCATTTGTGTCCCTGTCATCTTTGGGCAGGGAACCTGCTTTCAGCACTCCTGAGACAACAGATGGCTAGCAATAGGTATTAAAGATGTTCGGTGTGGCTGAGCAAAATTTATCCCAGTATTGATGAAAAACATTCCTTTTCATTTCCACAGAAGTATGGTAGGGCCTGGGCAGTAAGCAGTTTGGCAGCTGTGTGTAAGAGCCAGCAAATTGGGGTGAGAGCAGTATCTGCACTAGCTTTAAGCTCATTGACCCTGGATGCATGGTGTGTTATAATACTTTGCAAGACCTGTAGCTCAGACTCGGGGGTGATCACGAATGTGTTAGTAGTGCTAGCTAGCATGGAACACAGGGCTACACTCACTGCTTTATCACTTCTGGCTTCTTTGCAGCTACGGTCAGGTGTTTCTGCAAGACTTTGTGTGGTTCCTAGTATCTGTTTAAATGTCTTAAGAGTGTATGGGCATTTGTATATTGCGGTATATCGCAGATTTGCAAATGTCAGGGGCATTTGGATTTCAACATCAAAGCAGATATGCTCTCGCATACCTCAAGGATTGATTGCATATTCTAGTAAAGCTTTACTCAGGTGCCTAAATGCCTCTACAAAATCCGGTTTGTTTTACTTCTGTCTTGTACTTAATCTTAACCTTTCGGTGAGACTTTCCAGGACTCTTTTTCCCCTGACTAGCAACAGGATTCTGCAGACATAGTTTTCCACAGAAACAGGATTTTCTCACATAACCACAACCTTGACAAATTAAGTCAGACTTGTAGACAGCTCTTTTCCTGTGTTGGAATGAAGGTGCTTAAAATGAGAGAAAAATATGGAAAGTGATATAAAAGGTATTGTTTGCTAATGACTTGAGGATGTATGCAATCATGGCACATTGCAGATAGGTGCTACAATAATATTGCTTTCCTCTGCAGGAGGAAATGGAGTTCACGAGTTACAATAAATTCCCATAGACAAAGGCTTCTCCCAAAATCAGTGCATTCATATGATGCCATGTTTGTGTATGTTATCCTCTGTCATGATCTGTGCATTTGTAACATGTTCTGTGTACTGTCAACATTTCCATGCTCAAATGAAATCTGAGGTTGGTAAGAAAACTGAATTAGAAGTACCCAAACTGCAGATTCTCTTTCCCTCTCCTCAACAGTTTTAGTAGGCAGTGATATTAAAAAACTTTAAGCTCACTTGCCTGGGTTTTGTGTTTCAGTTATTCTGAAGGTTGAGAACCACAAACCTTAAGCACGAGCACTATATTTTTGGAATTAATTTCCTGTGTCAGGTGATAGAAGACTACTGAAAAGCTTTGTATGAATTTCTGCTGACAGCTCTAAATATGACTAGAATATGTTTTTAATTATTGCATATACCTCCTTCCACCCTCTTCTCCACCACCCTCACCACCCCCAGAAAAAAATATTACTTTTCTTGGATCACTGTCTCAACAACACAAAAATTTTCATGCCACTGTGTAGCTATCTAATGAAAATGCAAGTGCTCAATCAACCTGAAGTGAATCTCTTAGTTTTGGAGTTGGATGTTGAAAAAAATGGCTTCTTACAGATCAGTAAACTACAAAAATATATACGAACAAATTCCTATACTGCATCTGAAAGACAGATAAACTATGTAGAGAAGAGAATTGATTGGGATAGTTGTTTCCAAGGAAAAGATGCCATAACTATTTAGTTGAGAGGACTACTTGGAGTGGGTATACATACATGGGTGTGTATGTTTCTTCTGACTTAACCAAGGAAAGTTTGTACTCTACTCTTCCAAAGAGCGAGTAGCTTCCCAGTTAGAGCTAGCAGAAAACTGAAACTAATAAATGATGCTATAAATTCCTCCAGTTTTCTTGTCTCTTCTCTATTGCTTTTACCCAATCATGGATTTTACCCAAAAGCAAGTGGTGTTTATTCTCTGCTGCTTCACTTAATGTCTTACTTTTGGTTTAACAATGCTAAACTTGACAGTTTGCTTTGCTAGTTATCTAATTTTATTCTCTTTGTATTTTCATACTGTTTAGATTAGTATTCATTTAACTTTTACCTTTGTGACATGCATATTACTTGTGATTAAACTATCAAACATTTCAGTTGCCATCTTCAACCTCAGCTGCAGCACTATGAGCTAGTATTGCTCTGACATGGTAGCATGCATAAAATACCCTCTCTACATTCATATAATATGCTTCAGTTTATGGATGGGTTTAATTCTATTGGGCCTCCCTGGGAGTTGGGGAAGGCTGAATCTCATGAAGGGAGAAAAAAATTCCGTGATGAAACATATCTACAGGCACCAATGCTTCTCGAACTGGGGAAATTGTTCCTGAGTAGTTCTGGCTACCTTGATTTGAACAGAACATCTCACAATCCCATTTTGTGGTGGTGTGATTACCAGCAGGAAGGAGGGATTCCTGTGCTCAGGACACTTGCTCATTTCATTAATGTTAGTGACTTTCTTTTTAGCTTTGGACAAGTCCTTCTCTATCTCTGTATTCTTTTTTGGTTGTTTCTGCCTGATGACACCTTCCCAGGACTATAGAGTATGACTACATAGTTCAAAGATGTTGTGGAATACAAGCGTGAAAGGTTGTGCAAGTGCAAGGATTATTTTCTTTTTCTCGGACAATTTTCATTGGAAAGGGTCCTAAATTCCTCCAGTTTCAGAACATGAACTATTCTCCAAGTTTCTTTTCTATTCTGAAATATTTTTGAAAAGATTGCAACTGTTTCAAGCTACCTTCCCCTAAATAACTAATGTCTCTACATGAACTGTATTTCCTCCAAGATAAATGCATCAAAGTGTTTTCAGTGAGATTAGCTCTCTCACTTGTATGTCCTTACAGTACAATCAAGCTTCTCTTGCCACCCACCCTTTTCCAGTGAAATAAACCTAGAATGGATCATAACTCTTGCCAGCACTAAAGTTTTTGTTGGAAGTTTTTTCTCTCCTTTCTGATTTCTTCAGCATCTTAATAGAAGAGTGGATAAAGGTGTTGAGGGATATATATATATATATATAGCTTCATTATATTGTTTTAAGCTTTACATTAGATCTATCAAATCCATTATGGGCAATAAAATTAATAAAATAAAAAAATTAGGATAAGAACATTTTGAACAATCACTTGATTTGTAGAGAATGTCATTCTTTTCTTGCTTTTTTGCTTTATTTTGGTGAAATGTTCACTAAAACACAAAACATTACACCATGAATTCAGGTTGTCTTATTAATTCTCTAAAGTCATGCTTCTGCACACTGCTTTCAAGGAAAGTTATGTAGTGCATCCTAGCAGAAGTTTATTTCTTCAGAGCAGAATAGTGAGAGGCCACCACAATAACTAGCTGTGTCTATGGGACTTGATCTGTAGGCTCAAGTTTTAATCAACCACAACTTAGTAATTTCTTTTTCTCCTTATAACTAAAAAAAGGGCTTGCAGGATTTGTAAGGTTTAGTTCATGTCATTTTATAGTAAATATAAAAAATACCTGAAAAACATCTATTTATCTCTACAGAATGAAGGGAGCTTTGGCTGGCCATCCTGATGTAGATATCTGCAGTGTGGAGTTATGCAAAACATACTTTACCTCAAGTGTCAAAACATGACACTTGTTTTTTAGATTATTTTTTTTTAATGATTAAATCTCTTTAGTATGTTTTAGAATGTGACTGCTATCCTCTATCAACATATGTAAGATGATCACACAACAGAAAAGTGGGAGGCCATGTAAAAAAGATCAGGACTGAAAAAACCTGTGACATTATCTTCTACCTTGGTTTATATTGACTTAAATTATGCAGGCTATACCAAACATGCATGTGTGATTTTTATGTGTAACACTTCCATCTATGAGACCACACATCAGCGTATGCAATTTCCTACTTACACATGGCTGACAAAAGCAGCAGTGGGTAAATCCACACATTTATTCCACAGGAACAGAGTAACATCAGTCTGAAAATGTCTCTAGCCTTTCATCATTACTACTGCCAGCAGTATGTAACATAAAACCTTCTAAAGAACAGTGTAATCACAAAAATGCACAGAAGATTATACTAACAATTCAGAATGAATAGGCTCTTGCCATGCAAATAATATTTGTGCTGAAAGAACATGTTATTTTACAATAAGTTGGTGATGATTCATTATTTTACAAGAGCAACTGAGTAGAGATTACAATAGTGGAATCGATGACAAAAACTCTTCAGTTTAGATATTTATGTTTTGGCTTTTTTTAATCAGCAATGGAATAACATAACTCTGGTTTTAAGTCTGGTGCCAGAATAGCTCTTGAAATCTCCAGCTGATCACACTATGTGAGATGACAACAAAGACTGTGAATGATGTTTTCAAGAAGCAAGTATGGATACATTATTGAGAAAGTAGACATTCGGTTAGCTTTACTGAAAGGTTACAGAAAGATAGAAATGACCAGTTCTCCTTCAGGATTTTGGCAGATAGGCCACGTATAGATCATATAGGCACCTTAGAGGAGCTACCCAAAAACAGTTGCTGTTATTCTTATGTATACTGTATTTTAGAAACATCCATTACCAGTGGTGTCCCTCAGGGATGGGTGTTGGGACCAATCTTATTCAACATCTTTGTTAGCCACGTGGACAGTGGGATTGAGTGCACCCTCAGCAAGTTTGCCAATGACACCAAGCTGTGTGGTTCAGCTGATACCCTGGAGGGAAGGAATGCCATCCAGAGGGACCTTGACATGCTTGTGAGGTGGGCTGATGCCAACCTTACGAAGTTTAACCAAGTCAAGTGCAAGGTCCTACATCTGGGTTGGGGCAATCCCTGGCACAGCCTTATGTGACTTGGCCTAGTGTGAGGTGTCCCTGCCCATGACAAAGCAGTTGGAACTAGATGATCTTAAGGCCCTTTCCAACCTTAACCATCCTATGATTCTATGATTTGCGGGATGCAAAGAAGGCAAAAAATAGGTGTACCACATAAGTTTTGTTCCTGAGTGTAGTGAGCTGAACTTCCTCAGCTTTCAGTCATCAAAACAATTTTAAAAAACATGCTACTTTGTGTGTTTCAAGTTAAGCAACATAGATGTGGCTCAGAATTTGCCCAAGTAGCATTTTCCTCTTGCTTATCTTTACGCAATCAATAAACGTGTTTTGATATATTACAATATGGAAACAGACCTACTGATGTAATAGAACTTTGTTATAGTGCTAGTGAGGCTACTGAACCATTAGAAATATGAGGAAAATGGGTCTGTGGATAAAGTCAATGATATTTTGCTTAGAAAATAGGGTAAAAATGACTGTACATATTGATCTAAAGGCAGACTTCAACAGAGGCTGATAATGAATGCTTCTGGGAACACCAAAACCCTGGTAAGTATGAAGTGCCCATTTTACTGGCACATGGTGCTAAACTCCAGCAATCATCTGGTTCAGGACCTTTATGAGCCAAAACCTTATCTGGACCATCATGTTTAATTACCATTGATGGATATCTTTCAAGATTATAGCTAATCTTTTTTTGAATACATTGTTAGTTTTGACATTCACAGAACCTTTTGGAATTTAGCTCCACAATTTAAAAAACTATTTCATTCTCTTAGTGTGCATGTCCCATGGATTTAATGGATTTATAAGGTGTATAAATGTGGTGTGTGTTGCTTGAGATGCTACAAAGCTTAGGAACAGCTTAATGCAGATAAAGCAAATGTATCTTGCATAGTGCTAGTAAAGTTAGATCCTTGTAATGTAAACAAAGTGCCTGCAGTTTTCTTCTTGTGAGGTTGTGATGAGCTTTAGGAGAATCAGCATGATGAACAATTTCAGTACGTAGTTCAAGGAAGGGTTTCAGTTATTGCAGCTTTGGCATGATGAGGACTAGCAAGCTGAGAGAGCAGTATTTTAAAATGTGCTTTAGATGACCTTTTATTTTTAAATTTCCCAACTTTTAAAATTATTTGTCCATTTTGGAATATGTTTATAGCCAATTGATCCACAACCTGTTTTTGTCTTTCCACTTCCAGAGTTTCAAAATCTTTGTTGGGGGAAGCAAAAGTCTAAAACTTGGCTACCACAATCTTTCCCTCTGCCACTGACATGTAGGGGGTGATCTGGTTAGCTAGCCTGATTTGAGCACTGAGGAAAAAACCAGCTGGGTTACCATAGGAGGTCTTTGATTGGAGTCCAGTAATAGATTCATGGCCTTACCTAAACCATGATGAATGAATAGCCACAATAATGTTAACCTTCAGCCTGAGTGAGTTCAATTTTTCAGCTGGATGATGTTACGAAAAACTTTGCACACTAAGTATTGGATGATACTCAAAAGCTGGTCTTATTTTCTCCTCACTAGAAAACATAGACAAGAAATCACTGAGTGTACATAAAGCATAAAAGCTGTGATAGTTGCACAATGCTTAGATGTGGTCACTGGTTCCTAACACAGACAGACAGAAGGTTCAGACTGAAAATTAGTGCTTTTCTGAATGACCATACACAGTAGCTCTATCTACAGTAGGAAATTAAAAAGCACAAGGGAGTGTTCCCTATCACTGGATCTCGACTCTGTGCTTCCTCAATTGTCCAGGTGCAGTTTTGGCTTAGGCCAATTAGCAACCTTGTGAGTAATTCCTGGGCACAATTTGTCAGCTAGCAAGCACCAGAAACCACTCCTAATATCAGTCTAGATGTATCTATCATATTTGGCAGGGTAGGACTGTTTAATACATGAAACACATGATTATTCTGTACCTCAGTATCAGAGAGAAATCAGAAGTTAATTCAATTATCTAACACAGAGCTTTCTCATGGCAGCTTACAAACTGTACTTATTCAAGGCTCCCCCTCAGACTAATAATGCCTTTAAAAAAAAATCTGAAGGAATTTGGTCTTTTTCGTTTGAGTGCTGGAGAGTGATTCAGCTCACTCTGAAGCTGGCACTTGACTGGTTGATTAGCTAGTTAGCACTTGGCTGTATTGATTAGATTTTCACTGGCTACAGTGAAAGCATAAAGATTTACTTTTAGATATATTGATCAGGATCTGAATCCTGTCTTCCTGTCAACTACAACTTGGTGACACCTTTATGGTGGTTCTCCTTTGACCCTTGCTGATCTTTGCCTTCAGTATTGCCTGTTGCATTTCTGCATTTTCTGTTTCAGCAGAACACACTTGTCATCTTTTGAAGAAATTCCTAAACAATTTTAGCTTTTCATCCCAGCCATTCTTGTTAACTTTGTATCTGCAAGCTTAGCTTAGCAGAAAGACTCCAGGGTGTGCAGAGCTGTTCAGAGTGTCTGGTTTTCTAAATAAGTAGAAAATGAAAATGGCTGGAAATACATTTCTGCAAGAGGGATTACTTCAAATATCAACTGCATTAAAGGCTAATGTTCTTAATAGCACTTTCATGTCACAGCTAATTAAATTTAAAATAATGTTTCATGCTTTAAGGAACACAAGCTTTCAAATTTCTGGTTTGTGGTGCAGGTGGAAAGAACTCCTATTTCATACTTTCCACATACAGCACAGACTGTAACGCAAATGGTGCAATATTATCCTGGAACAGTGAAAAGAATTCCATGGGAAATATAATTTCATGAGGCATTTTACCTAAGGCTGAACTCATAATCTCATCTACTGATACAAACTGTTCTCATTTGTACCGTTTCATCTAAGACATCTAATCTACATTTCCAGTGCTTTTCTCAGGGGAAGTCTTCAATTCTGATACACAGATATATACAGCAAAACAACCCTGGAACATATAATCTGTCTGTAGAACTAATGAAAGTATTTTTCTTAATGTGACTGCCATAAAACATTAAAATCTCATTTGTCTAACCCTCTACACCAGAAGCTTCCCAGATGTGTTGCTCCCACTAGAAGGAGAGAGATTAAAGCCTCTGAAGTGCAAATAAAATGTGAATCCAGTAAAGTGAGTAGCTAAAGATTTCTTTTATTCTGTGAAAATTGGTCCTCCTAGCTATAGGGTATTCTTTCTCTCTGTTTTTAAACCAGCAATATTTTAATCCTAAATTCTCCAGTGACAGCAGTGGTAACTGAAACATGCAGTTAATCCATGTATAATTTAAAGTATTGTCTTCATAGAACAATTTTCACTATTACTATTATGTCACTGTTCCAGTCCTAAGAAACGATATTGCAGGTGAAGAACATGTTTACTATTACTGGCCAATTTTCATCCAGGCCCCAGCTCCCAAAAGATCATGTTTCTTCTCATTTTATACTATGATTAGGAGAAAATAAGTAAGTATAGATGAGACTTCTGAGCTGGGTACATACAAAGGGAGAGTATATTGTTTACCTGATGGCTGGCAATTTGTCTCATAATTGTGGTTAAATCATCTAAATCTGAAAATAGAATTTGTAAACACATATATGATGTATTTATAAAAATGCAAAAGCATAACTGTTAAATGTTAATGAAGAAAACTATGCACACTTGCTGTGGGTTAACCTTGGCTGGACACCAGATGCCCACCAAAGTGGCTCTATCACTCCCCTCCTCAGTTGGAGAGGGAAGACAAAATATAATGAAAGGCTTGTGGGTGGAGATAAGGACAGGGAGAGATCATTCACCAATTACTGTCTCAGGCAAAAGAGGCTCAACCTGGGAGAAAGGAATTTATTTATAACCAAAGAAATCAGAGGATGATAATGAGAAATAAATAAATAAATCTTAAAACACCTTCCTCTGACCCCTTTTTTTCAGATCTTGAAAGTAGCTGCAGGATTTTTAACACAATGGCAGCAGACCCGTTTGCAACAGCTGTTGCAGCTATGAGGGGAGATGCATTTCTTTACGGAGTGCTGCAGCATCCCAGTAAGTCCTTCTTTTGACAGTATATTACCAAGTGTTATGGACTAAATATCTGCTTATGTAAAATCTGTTTCTGACTTCAATTATGCAATTATAAGCATAGAATAATTCCACTGAAATAAATGAACTGAAAGACCTTCTTTCTCATCTCACTTAAAATAGTTATATACTGTTCAGTTTTGGGGTGTTTTTAACCTTGGGACATCATTTAACACCGTGCGAGATGGGAGACTTGTGTTCTGACACAGCAGGGTGATACGGCTCTGTACTGCTTGGCATTAGAAATACACTAAATAAGTGCTTTTTTGAGCCACATCTGCCCTGACAGGGTCAATGACTACATTTGCCAGCTGTGCCATGCACACCCTCTCAAGAGATGCAGGGTCAAGTCTTCGGGTCTAACTTTTGAGAATTTTTTTCTGCCACAGAGCCATATCAATCACGTTAAAACTCAGCACCTACAACATAAGTTTTCACACATTACTCTATAGTTCTTATAGAGAATTAACTATTCACAGGAAGAAAAATGTCTTCTGCTAATGTGTGCTTGGAACACAGCAGCTTCAAAACAGAGCTTGCCTTTAATATTCATTACATATATGTGAAACTAAAGGTTAAAAAAACCACCAACAATCCCAGATATATGCTGACAAGTTTTGTTGTTCTTGGGTTTGGATTTCATTCACCTGTGATAATGAATTATACCAGAGCTGTTCATAGACTGCTGCTCAGCAGTCCCATTATTAATCTCTCACTTTGGAAGGGTTTCTTATTTACCTGGTTGTGACTGAAAGACGGAATAGTGGTGTGCTTAATATCCTCTTTGTGGACAATGTTTTCAACTGCATTGATCTTATCACAATTTATGTTAAAAATATGGACAATCAGGGCCTTTTTTTTATCTCATCCACCAGTCTTCAAGAACTAGCAGAGATGTTACTTCTTACTGCCATGATGAATGAGGAGGGGACCAGGTGCTGCTGCCACTAAGAACACCTGCTTGAGCCAGGACAAGTGCACTCTGAATAGGCCAGCCTCCCCAGATGGCGTTTTTAGCCTCTCCACCCCATTAACTAACTGTGTGGTCTGTGGAAGAGCAGCATCGCAGGAAGCCAGGAGGATGGCCCAAAAACAGGGGAGCTAACAGCAGGGAGACTTTCAGTCACATGCCAATGTTTTCTTCAAAGAAACAAAGGTCTCTGGAAGAAAATAAACATTTTGGTCAAAATCCAATTTTATTTTTTTTTCCTGAAATTGTTCTAATGATCCATTTTCAAACAGCAGCAGCTGACAGTGCTCTCAGCAGGTTCAGCAGCAAGGACTAAAAAGTACTGATGTGTCATTACAGTGCTGGCTGCAGCGTAAGCCCCCTTGTGCTAACAAGTTGTTTCCTTCATTCTTCCTGCTGCTTCTCCCTGCACTTCATGGTGATCTCAGTGCTTTTGCCCTTCTCCCCTCCTTGTGCGTCTGTGCCTGTCACCCTTGTCATTGTCTTTTTCACCTGCGCTCACAGTTATTCCACTGTTGCCTAAACATAAGGCCAACAGATAGAAACAGCATTGATGCATTGATGTTCTGCCCCATGTTCCATGGCAACAAAACAATTTAAAAAAAAATCTTTTGCAGCATGGTTTTGCTTTGTGATTTCCCTAAAGTTGTGCTGAATCACCATGCCTCTCAAAAAAAAAAAAGATGGGGCTAACACTGCATTCTTTGCTGGCCGCATAGTTCATGGGCTAACAGCTGGAAACTACCTGGTTGTTAGACCAAGAAAAAACCTTTCAAGTATAAATGCTCCTATGCTCCTTCACCTGTTAGTCACGTTCTGTGTAAACAGTATAAGCTACAGAGAGGATTGTTTCCATTACAGGTGTGTAAAGAACTTAACTGAATGTTGTCATAATTCACAAGCAGGACAGAATTTAGGAACAAAAATCGGAAGGACAGAGTTGCCTGTAGGCTGTTTGCTGCCTGTGAGACTGTCAGAGACATAAATATATTTAATGTGGAAGAGAAGACATTTCAGCCTTTTCCATGACTGAGATCACTTAGTGCAGCTACTTTATAAGTAGCAAAGAATAAAAATATGTGGAAAAGTACATGTTCATGGTTTAGTTCAGGCTTGTGCAAAAATGGTAAAACATTTTAAAATTCAAGAACTTATGGCAGTGATAAAAGAAGAAATCCAGTGCAAAAGTCCTTAAACTCTGCTTACAAAGACAGCTAGAGTGGACCCTCCAAACCCTTTTAAGCCAAAGCTTTCTGACCATCTGAACTCAAGACACTGCTGCCTTAGCCAGGCAGATGCACTAACTCCGAAATCTGCAAATAACCTGATGTCCCAGACAATCTCTTTCTGCAGCAAGACAGAGTCTGGGCAGGCAAAATGCCTTTTAACTTCATGTTTGAAACGCTTTCTTGCTTAAGAACTGCAATTTCAGGTCTATGTGAATGACAGCAAAGAGAAATTCCAGGTTCCCCAAGTTATGAGATTATAAAAAAAAAATAATTCCATATTGAATAAGATTTGCACAGTTCAGATGATTAATCCTGGGCATTGGTGCCTCTGCAAAATCATTAGGCTATGGATGGCTTCATTGAAAGGCTGAAGAGACTTTTTTGGATTTTCATACAACCCTTTGTACTAAGTATATATAAATATATATGTCTATATTGGCCCAAACCTTGTAAGAAAGAGTGATGTTAAGCTGTAGAAATACATCCCTTTGACAAAATGGACAGTAGATATTTATTAAAGATTATAGAATCTATGTTCTGACTGTTTTTTGTTCTACGTCATACACCTCTCATTGTAACCATGTTATATTACCTCCATATCTTAGCCAAGACCCACACTGTTTTTCTGCCCTACAATTAGTTTCTTCATTTATTTCAAGTGTGTTCCCTCCACCTGCTGCTGATAGCTCCACATGTCTGTGGACAGACATGTCTCTTGAGTTATGTTATTTCCACGGTCAGCTTTCATTGAGGTAATGGAAAATGTCAGTGCTCATAAGTCCGTTCAATGACGGTTGTAAATCATGACTCAGGCTCTCAAGAACACCTGTCTGTACATCTGTGGTTAATTCCACTCTGGTTTAGATCTAGCTTCTTAAACCAAAGTGTTACATAATGTTCATAACCAAACCAGCAGAACCTACCTGCAGCCGGAGCTGTACCCAGAGAACAGACATTAGAATGACCTGCAAAAAAGTGATTCTGTCACTCTTCATAGTGTTGCTTCATTTCCTCGTTTCAATAACATACTTGATCTTTTCCCCAGATTTATGGTCTTCTTGTATGATATTAGATTGTAGACATGACGAGAGAAAAAACCTGGGAAACATGTTGCAGTGAATATCTGCCTGTTTACCTATTCATTTACAATGCATCAGGAAGCCATATAATTAGCAGCTTGAAAAGAAGACCAGGACTTACAGGAAAAGTTTCACTTCTTTCTGACTGATGACAGTTTAGACATTGGGGTAGCTGTTTCTAATTTGGATAAGATTTGCACTTTTCATCTGTGATGATGAGCAGTGGACTAGAATGCACCTTCAGCAAGTTTGTCAGTGACACCAAACTGTGTAGTGCTGTCAACACACTGGAGGGAAGGGATGCCATCCAGAGGGACCTGGACAGGCTTCAGAAGTGGACCTGTACAAACTTCAGGAATTTCAAGCCAAAGTGCAAGGTCCTGCACATGGATCATGGCAATCCCAAACACAACAACAGGCTGGCCAGAGAAGGGATTGGCAGCAGCCCTGAGGAGAACGACTTGGGGGATCTGGTGATGAGCAGCTCAGTATGAGCCATCAAAGTACACTTGCAACCCAGAAAGCTAACCTTGTCCTGGGCTGCATCCAAAGATGTGTGACAAGCAAATCAAAGGAGGTGATTCTCTCCATTCCACTCTTATGAGACCCCACCTGGAATACTTCATTCAGCTTTGGGGCCCCCTACATGAGAAGAACATGGACAGAGAAGAGGAGGCTTTGAAGAGATCTTTTAGAACAACTTCCCGTACACAAAGAGTTCCTACAAGAACGCTAGAGAGGGACTTTTTACAAGGGCATGTACTGATAGAACAAGTGCTAATGGCCTTAAACTCAAAGAGGATAGATTTAGATTAGATATTGGAAGAAATTCTTTACTGTGAGGGTGGTGAGGCACTGGAACATGTTGCCCAGAGAAGTTGTGGCTGCCCCATCCCTGGCAGTTTTCAAGCCCATGTTGGATGGGTCTTTGAGCAATCTGGTCTAGTGTTAGATGTCCCTGCCCATGGCAGGAGGGTTGGAAATGGATGATTCTTATGATCTAAATCAAACCAATTTATGATTCAATGATTCTATGCTGTGTTGTTTGATCATTTCATTAATTACAAATACTAAAATTGCAAATACTAAATATTAAATACAAATTATTAAATATTAAATACAAATTGTTATAGGATTATTGCAATAACCATCTAAAAAGCCGAATGACCTTGAAAAAGAAAACCAGATATCAGCACAAAAATATCTTAGAAAGAAATAATCAAAAATAATTGCTAACTGTGGAGATGCACCAGAATACGTAAAAGCAAAATTAATAAAAACAGTACAAGTTTACTTACAAAACTATTAAGAGAACTTCATGAAATAGTAAACTTTTCCCTGTGAGCATTTTGTGAATGAATGCTTAAGTGCTATGTGAATGCCACCCTGACATTCTTAAGTATCCATTTGGAAATTATACTGTGAGAGTGACAGAGTAAAAGGTAAAGCTGACTGTAATATGTAAACCTGCTGAATTTCTTTAAAAAGAAAACTCTCCTGTAAATATGATGAGAATGTAGATATTCTTTTGTCTTCGGGAAGAAAGAAAATTGTCTACATTTTCTCTGTGTTTCTAAAAATCCCACTATTTGGTAGCCTTTTGAGATGTAAATGAGAGGATTTTTTTATTATTTGTGTAAACTGCAATATTGAATGCACAAAAGAATTTTGTGAGCTATGAAATACTGGAACTTCTAGCTACATTCTTGTTTGCAGTAAGGAAAAATGGGAATGACACCATTGACTTTAATTCAGCTTTACCAGATTGATACTAGCATAAATAGCTTTCTCTGGTATCTCTCTTTCTACTATGAGCTTTGTCTGTATATCAGTCCCCACTGATGTGCCTGCAGTCCTTTCCACCTTTTGGCCCATGTGTCTGGGTTTTCTCTGCTCTGAAGCCAGCCAATCCCTGACTTTGGGCAGATATGTATGCTCATTTTTCACCTTGGCAAAGAGATAAAATATGGCTGAGGCACATTGAATCAGAATGTAAGTACTCGTGAGTCGCACAGTATAGATGTTGTCATGGTGACTGGAGACTCCAATGGCCAGAATAACAAATAACTTTTTGCAATATTCATAATAAAAAAAAAAAAAAATAAAACATCACATTTAAAAGCTTTTACAAATTTCTCTTTTTAAGAGGGCAGAATATCATATACTGTACCCTTCATTAATTGTATTAAGGTAACTGAGAGCAATATTCCTTTATTTTTTCCCTAAAAATGGAAGTACAACCATGATTCCTTAATTGTTATCTACCCTTACCCAAACTGCAACAAAGCTGTCTGAAACTCAATATTTTAAGTATTTGAATTGACCTACTCTTTTCATTTCACCATGTTCCTCTTGAACTACTTTCATTCTCTGCTGCACATCTCCATTTTCAGGTTCTTGCCAAATGCCCTTTCATGTGAATTATAGTTCTAATTCTATACAAATCTCTGTCAGTGTTAAAGTATCAAGGATATGTTGGATTTATCTGAATTAATTTTCACTTGTAAAGTTTATGTGAAAAATAATCAGTTTTATTAAAAGTAAATTCTTTTTTCAATCACAGCAGTAATTGCTTCATTGCTGCTGCTGCTGACATTATCATTACTAAAACCAGTACATGCATAACTAAGGAACACAGAAAAAGAAATTGGCTTTAACATTACTGGGATAGGAAAACCATTACATGACATATAAAATGTAAGGCTTCCAAGGAAACCTAAGTGTAAAACCTGATGAAAAGGAAATTGAAGAGAGAAAAAGAACTACATTGTCTGTGAATATTTGTTAAAATGTATAGTAAAAGCAAATCAAATAAAGGTACAGACTGTGTCTATACCAGTAAATTGAATGGCACGAAGGAACCAGGATGAGTTGTGGCACCTGTATCTGGTTTATCTGTACTCATGCTCCCTGGCATGGTTTTAGTCCAAGACAGATAACAGGATCAGAGGCAGTGCCTAGGCACTCTTTGGGACCAGGTATGGGCCTAAGACTGTTAATAGATAAGCATCTTGGGTTTAGTGTATGATGTCAGATGCACATATGCCAGGAAACAGTCTCTGTCCTGCTTTTTTGCTAAGAGAAATAAAACTTGGGTTCACTTTTTGTTCTCTTTTTAAATCCTGTAACTACTGTAGCAAATGTTCTTATAGGTGGAAGAGTTCATTGAGACAAGAAACTCAAAGAAATATTCTACTACACATACAGAAAGAGGATGCCACACAAAAGTGATCAGTTGACTCTGAAGATTGTTCCCATTTAAGAGACAAAATCACATACATAACCCATTACACTGATTAATATGCTGAGATTTATGCTATTTATATTCTTCAATTAACTATGTTTGTAGTCAGCTTTTGGTAGATGAGAAGCTCAACTTGAAATGGCAATGTGTGTTCAAAGCCCAGAAACCAGCCATATCCTGGGCTGCATTAGAAGAAGCTTGACCAGCAGGTTGAGAGTTGACTCTCCCCCTCTGCTCTCATGAGACCCCGCTCAGAGTACTGTGCTCAGCTCTGGAGCTCCAGCTAGTCCTCCAAGAACTCAGCAACTAGACACTGCAAAAGATTCACCCTGCTACTTCACTGAAAACTGTCATAGAAATGATAATCATGCTTTAATTGTTAAGTGTGAGATGAATCACTTTGTATCACAGCCTTTCTTACAAATGAAAAAAAAAAACCCATCATCTTCCTTTTTAGTTTGTATGAATTTAATGCTGTGATAAAAGTGATATATGCCTCTTCTTTCTGATCTGGAGTCATTGAGTAAACATGACAATTTGGAAGCAAGAAGAGAAAGGTTCTGTGCACTCACTTATTATCCATAGGTATCAGATCTGTGGCATAGCTGCCTAAGCTGTGCCGCTTGCTTTCATTTCTGCCCTGGCAATTTCATTGCAGAATGACTTAGGTGGTTCCTTCCCAGGTGGTCTGTTGTTAATATATTCTTCCCACCAGTGAAGAGCTGAACATTTGACTCAGGGTCAAAAAGACTACTGGGCATCAGGCCACTGAGGATTAAGTGTTGCAACATGGAATAATTTTGAAGACTTCCAAGGATCTGGGACTAAATAACATCCAAGATATCACCACTGGAAATAACAGGGAATGCTGAAACAAAATCTTGGGATTAAGTCCAAAAAGCATCAAGTGTCCTCTTGGTTTAATACGGAGGACAAGCAATTTCATTATGTTTCCATTTATTTTTATGTTTTAGAAATACATTTAAACCTAATTAAATGTGACAGATTGTGGAACAGGAAACTATTTGCACACAGGTTGGTATAGTGAAAATAAACCACAGCTAAGCTGATTTTTCAGAGCAACCAAAAGAATCATTTGATGGGAATGGTAGAGGTGGGATGAAGAAAACGCCTCATCTGTTTTTAGTAAAGCTGTATTTTGTATAATTAATTCCTTATTATTTATTAATTAGAAATATAATGTGGTATTTTCTGACTCGTATAACAAAACACTATCAGTGATAGAAAAAGTTATCCAGCCTATTTTCTCCTTTTGTGATACATATCTATTAAAATATGGTTTTCTGTTTCTCATGGCAATTGAATTGCTTACCTCAGAATTAAGTTAAACTCGAATTTATGGTTTTTTTAGTTTTCATATGTCATATAAAATTAATTCTTCAATGATGTAATTAATTTCTTAAAAGTTCAATAAATAAGTTAATACCTTGCTCTTCACTGAATAAGGTTAGCTGCACAGAAGAAAAAAGACAGTAACAATGTCATATTCCTCCTTTTCCCCTCTAGTATGTTGATATGTTTCTATCAGTCCCTTAAGAGTCAGATCATACTGGTTTGTATAACAGCCTAGGTAATAGCTCACCATTTGTACTGAATTCCTGTATCTTGGTAATCAGTTTTCTTTTGTTGTTTCTTTCCTAACATCACTTCTCAGAAAGTACTTTGTACCTTGGAAAGTACACGATGCTTATTGCATGATATTATTACCTTCAACGTATCCAACCTGAGTCAAACATTTGGTGCCTGACTAATCACAGGAAGATTAAAAATTAAATTCTAACCATGATTTTAGTCTGACAATTACTGGGGAGCTTCTCAAGTTCCTCACAGAGTTCTTTTTATTCACCTCTCAAAGGTGTCCTTCCTAACACTATTTTGTTTTTCTTCTCTGGGAAGCAGGAAACTGAAATGTGCAAGAAGCATGTAGGAGGGAGTTCAAGCACTAAGAGGGCTCACTGCACTTTACTAAACCAGTGTGGACCCCAAGGATATTCACACTTGCAAATTTAAAAAGTCAGGGCAAGTCCGGAGATCAGCCTTGTGTTGTGGACATAGATGGATCCAACAATGATGTGTAAAAAAATTCAAGTTTCTAGTGACTAAGACAGTCTGTGAGATATTTTTTGGAGAGAGATATAATTTCTTTGTAGTAATCTCCAGTACCAACCACAGCTGATACTTTCCAAAATTATGTTGAAATATCACCTAGGGATCTCCTGCCAGCCTTTTCTTTATAGATTCTACTCAGGAGCTAAAGTATACACTTGAAATTGTACTACAATAAACATTTCACTACTACCTTATTTAGACACTTAAGAAGATGCCAAAGTGGCCAGCTTGCTCTCAGCGATACTGTATCTTCTTCTCTTCCTACTGCTTTACAAATCAGTTCAGACCACCTTCCTTCTGTGAGTAATAAAATAAACTTCTGAAGCATCCTCAGAGGCTACATTTCCTTAACAGTGTTGATAATATCAGCAAAACATTGCTCAAAAAGTAAGTCAGCACTGAGAAAACAATATCTGTGAATGTCACAAGAGATCTTTTTACATTTTCAAGATGCTGGCAGAAATTTCAGTAAGAGACTGAGGATGCTGCAGTTCATTAAAACTGCAAGTCAACAGAAGAAAAATATCAGTACAAGTCTCTAAGAAATGTACTACTCTGGCCTGTGATAAATGCAAAGCAATGCTGCCTCAAGTCTATGTTGATTACAAAAGGATACAAAGACAATGTGGTGATGATAATGACAAAACAAGCTGAAAGTAACCCTGTGGTAATTAGGAAAACAACCATATTATTTGAGGTTCAGCTACTGGTCAGATGCCAATGTCCCTGCCCATCACACAGACTACATAGTCTTCAACAGTGCCCAAATATTTGATAATGTTAAAATTTTCCATGTTGCTGCTAAAATTCCATGAATGCCTAAATTTCAATACTGAATGGTTTAAAAGCCCCCAGTATAGGAAGATGATTACCTCCATCCTCCAGAAGGCTGAGTTCAGTTATAACATCTTGAAGTCAGTGACAGTGGCATCAATTATAAACTTTCCCATGGCAGGGTACAGGCACCTCTTGTCAGAGGTCCTTCCCAGGGCATTTTAACCCTGGGCTTTCAATGCTCTGCCCACCCCAACTCAGGAGGACAAGGACCCAAATGTGCTTTAACCCTTGTGCAGTCAGTTATTCTGGATGGGCACATTCTCCAATTTTCTCTTGAAGCAAAGTTTTTGTTTTACCATGATTATTTAAATCATCAGGCTAGAAGGAGAAGAAGGAAAAAAAAAACAAACCCAAACATATTTTATTAGAGGGATTACTTGACTTAAAGTCATTGGGACTCCATTCCTGATGACTAATCTAAAACCCATAAATTTTCCTACATTAATCCTCCTACCTGTATGCCCAAAACATAAGGACAAGGACCGAAAGCCTTTTGTTTGCTCTCCTAGCACCATAACTCAAGTGTCTTTTGCAACAGCATTGCCCTTCAGTAGGAAGGAAACTGAGTGTCTCTTGGAGGCTGCCCTGCTACCCTGTTTGCAGGATTAGGTCACTGATGCTGCACATAGTCAAGGATGCATATACTTCCTGCCTAGTAAGCACTTGAATTGCTATTTTTTTGACAAAAAGAGATTTCCTGAGACATTAGTCCTCAGAAATCAATTAAACACTCTGGACCCCAAATGGATGGGCAGGTTTAATTTTTGGTCTGTAACAGGAACTCTAAGGAAGGAAGGGAGCTCATGTTTCTGTACCAGTTTCACACTCTTTCACCTCTCCTCAATAACAATCTGTGAAACTCAGCCTGCAGAACAGGTTTAAGCTCTCTGCTGGAATAAAAATGTAGGTATGTCAGGTTTTGCAGTCCCTAGAGACTCTATGTGTGCATATGTATGTCTACTGTGCATCACAGAGTTTCATACAGAGCCTTTTTGAAAATCTTAAATGTTGTAAAATCTGGTCAAAAGTATGAAAAATACTTGAAGTTAATCATTTGTTTCTCATAAGGATCATTTTAGCAGGTTGTGGTGAAACAGGCCAATATGCAAATAAATTAAAAAAAACTATGGCACAGCAAATTGTTTTTTATTTAAAACCTGCATTAAATTTTGTGCTTATTTTCAAATGTCTGTGTGGAATCAATTCTACAGTGATTTTACATAAACAGACAGCAGTTGCAGTTAGTGTTAATTTTAGAGTTCTTTTATGTAATATTAGCATAACTATGGGAAAAATTTGAACAGCAAACAAGTATGCTTTTTAGAATGATTAGCAAATAAAGAAAAAATGCATTTGTTAATGGGTTTCTGTTCTCACAGAAAATAAGTATATCTGCTCAGAATTAAGCAAGAAAGAAAAAGATTAATCACAAATGGAAGCAATATATAAATCATTTCACCTGCTGTTCTCTTTCTGGTTCACTACAATTCATGGCTGCTTTCATGTTGTTCAGCTTGTTCTGAATACCACTTAGTCCATTATGAAATCTTATCCTCCTAAGGGACTGAACTTCCACAGAGCAGATGGAAAAAACAGATGAAAAGAAGGAAGAAATGCATGTAGGCTCCAATCTGTAATGTATAATCAAAACTACCAAGAGGCAATTGTTGGAAAATTATTACAATGTTTGTTCAAAAGTTTATCGCTTCTGTCAATTTTTTTTCTTTTTACTTTTTTTTCTTTCTTTTTTATTAAAGAATTTAAACATTAAACGTACATGTCTCTGCCATTTCAGCTTCAGTATTTTCTTCTGCACTCTGTTGAAATTTTTCACTTTTTTATTCATTAAACATTTAGGTGAAAATTAAGCAAGTGCAAAAACTTTCTATGGCGTAATCTTTCCCATGGGATAGAAATAGTTTATAAGCTAATGTCAACCATCAGCGTACAGTGGAAATTTCCTCATGCTACTTTTTTTTATGGACTTTGATGGGGCCTAATGAGTGTATAGCATAAAAAGTCGCTGTGTTTCCAGGTGAGGCATTCTGAAAGGAGCTTAGCATTTTTTCATGGGTAACATGATAAAACTGTACAAGCTTTTCAAATACTCTCTGCCATATTACTGGCTTCTTGAAATAGAATTGGGCACTGTGGAAACTAAAAATCCTTCCTGATTCTAGATCTTTGAGAATTGTGGTTTTTTCAGTGTGTTATGTACAATTAGCCATTTATATGGATATTGTAAATATTTATGACTTCGGATTCTGGGTCCCTGGTTAGCAGAGTACTGGTATTTCTTCCTTGCTAAGTTGGTGGATGAGTTTTGGTTAAAGAGAAAGAACCTCTGTCTTCAGTATACTAATTTCTATGGGCTTATAGCAATACACCAAGTTTTATGAAGTCTACAGATACCTAATCTATTAATGTTACTCAGATGTTGGGACTTAAACTCTGGCAATTCAGAGTTCTTCTCTTATGGCTTCCATAAAACAGAACAGAAGTCGTTCTTTAACAAGGAAAATCTACGGGTTTTCACAAACTTTTACAGGTGAGCTGTAGTGGGCGGGGGAGGGTTGCTGGGAAAAACAGGAGAAGACTCTGGCCTTCAAAGTTTAACCCCAGAAACTTTAGTCATGCAGACCAGCTTCTGGGCAATCCTCAAATAGTTTGTCCTTGTGGTTAATGCTTATAACATAGCACGTAAAATGATCTGCATATTTTGACTCTGTACTGACTAATTTGAATCTTGTATCCATTGCTGATACCATTTAAAAGGATAAACAGCATGTTTTCTGCTCTGGGGACGTGTCACCTTCCACACATACTTGATCAAATTTTATCTCAATATCCTATCCTTGCCAACAAGAAAGACCATGAAGAATTCTGTGTGGATGATGAGGAATTAATATTGGGCTCAAGATCTGCTATTTGGGATGTAATGAGAAATTTACTTTCAGAATTTCAAGAACAGAAAAACAACTACCTTCAAAAATAGAAATTAAATCAAAGTGCTGTACAATGCTTGCTCACATTTTTCCTTCCTTTCCTATCTAGAAATTATAGTTCTATTTTAACTTCATTAAGTAACAAGAGAACATTGAGGGTTATTTGTCTGGGTCTTTTTCATTTTCTTTCCTATTTAAAACAAGCATACTTTGTTTACTGTAACAAGTAAACATCAATAACTGATTTACATATAAGTGTAGACTTTATTTTCTATCCATCTAAAATATATTTTGGCTCTTTTCAGCAGGCTCAGGGCCAACATTAGAAGCAAAAAAGAAAATGTTGGCTAAGAATGGCCAGAGGGTAAGTTTCCACATGTAAAAAAAAATAAAATAAATCTTTCATTTAATGAAGCTATGTTTAGATGTTTTTTTCCTGGAAAAATGCTGCTTTTACTGTTGTGAGTTAACAGAGCTCCATGAGGACAAGTATATTCTCTGATTGTGATGGCAGTTATGAGAAACTCATGTGAGGTTTATATTTTGAGGTTTATATTATGTCCAGAGACCACTGATGCTTCCTTGAAATAAGGTTTAAAGGTCTTGAAAAGCAGTAGGTTGATAGCCTAAGAAAACCTTCCAGCTTTTCATAGTCCAGCTTTGTGCAAGACTTGACCTTCTGAATATGATTCAAGGATACATGCCCAGACACACGTGTGAGGTAGCTGTATGTGTCATATCTGTAACATGGATGGATGTTTAGGCACTGAATTTTAGCTGATTCTGTCTATGATCAGCAGGAGAATCTTAGACATCAAGACAACTTCAAGCTTGGGATCCTAAAGCAGATCCTGGAATCTTCCAGAGTTCAGCTCTGGACTTATGAATCTAAACCTAGTCTGTTTTCCTTTCTCTAATCATGGTTTTATTTTGGTTTGTATGTTCTACTTGTCCTGTTATGATGTGACATGGTAAGTTGCCCTCATTACCCAACACTGCAAGTCGAGTCCAGATTCAAGCCAGTAAAATTAAATATCTCCTACTGAGTTTCCACACACTCATGCCCCTTCTGAAAATGAATAAATTTATGTTGATATATTTGGTTCCTTTTTATTTATTTATTTTCCCTAAATGCAACTTTTATGGGTGAAATGACAGGAGCATTTCTTTCTGTAAAGGACTTTTAAATCCATAGTTTAGTACAACAGCCTGACTACAGTGAGAGAATAATGACATTTTCCTTTCTTTCAGCACGGTGAGCAGCAAGCTCCTTTCAAATACTCTAGCATCCAAATACTGTGCTGCCTCATTTCAAGTTAAGCATCTGCTTAAATGTATGACTGTACTGAGATTCATACAAGTTATTTTAGCATAGCTGTTCCTGAGCCAAGTTATTTATGAGCCAATAATATCCATGGAACAGTACAAGGCCTAAAATAAAGTCCATATAGTGAAGTGCTTATAAAGTAGGCACAAGCAAAGCTAAGAAAAGATATACACACCAGAAAAACCAAAAGCTATTATTACCACTGTCATTCACAGATGAGAAGTTCTGTTGAATTGCTGGGTAGGACTTGAATGTAGACGAAATCTTAGCAAAGTTAGCTGAAATTCTCATGTTGCTGCCACCTATCTGAAATGTTTACCAACATTGTCTATGGTAAGGAAATCTGAATTTTTAGGAAGCTTTGTCAACAGGCATCTGTGTGAAGTCATCTCTCATTTCAGATACAGTGAGTGATAGCAACCTCATCCTATGTTAGATATCTACAGTATAGCTGCTCAGACATCTGTGTTAGTATAGTCATCTATGTTTGATGTATTGTCATTGGGAAGACAGAGGCTCTTCTGAGGAATGAATCATCATATCCGGAAGTAAACAACTAAAGTAGGTCAGATGAGTCACAGACTGGAATGCCTGCTTTCTCCTAAGTGTAAAGAGTCTTCAATGAATAGCTCAGATGTAGACACTGCACACATCTAGCCTTAGGTGAGATGAAACCAGCTACTGTTATTATGAGTCTTCAAACAGTATCAGGGCTGGATTTTGCAGTCTGTGAGATTTTTATGAAGTTCTGTTTTGATCCAAAACACAATTCAGTTCTGAAATTTGCTGCTTAATTTTCTTTAGAAGACAGGTTCTGCCAGCTCCAGTATTCAGCATGATACAAACTAAGGGCATCCTCACACTGAGGAGCTTCTAGCCACCTAAAATGAAAAAGCAACAGCCAGGTAAATAAAACATGTTTTATAATAATTTTTGTTATTATTATTATCTATTATTTGTATCATAAAAATCTTTAAATACCTTGGCGGTGCCCAAACATGACAGAGAAATAGCTCCTACCCTGAAAAAAATACAAGCATAGTTTACATCAACACAAGTATCAGGAGGGAACCCACAGAAATAAGGGGACCAAGCAGCCAGACAAGCAGGGATTACAGAATTTTGCAGAATACCAGCTACAGGACAGTGTACATCTGATGTCGGTTTTTCCACACATGAAAATATGAATTGTGCATTGCTGTTTTGTTTCAGGGGGACCCTATAGCCACATCTACACATACATCATTGCTTCTACAGACTTGGCATAACCTCTGTGATTCTTGGCTACCAACTGTACCTTCCACAGTTTAGCAAAACTTTCCATTTAATAAGCCATTTTTTGTGTATTTGAAAATTCAGTAGAGGCATCTCACTTATCATGCTTAATTACTAAAATAAGCAATATAGTCATCATAGACTGCTAATACAGCCAGCCTGCTGGGTTCCAGCTGTTTCCTTACTGAGGCAAGGAAGGACTGAGCATTCCCAGATACTTTACTGAGCTGAAGCTTTAGAGGGAGAGTTGACTTTGACGAATATCTCCTTTACATCAATAGCCTGGAATATTTTCAAAGAACAAAGGAAAAGTAAGAAATTAGAAAATTACAAAGTACTGGATTGAGTTATGTTTGCTCAGATGTAGCCATATTTCACAATCCCAGATATTTTCTGGGAATGATTTGTGAAAAAACTTCTCAGCTTATTTGTATGCTTTATTTTTCTGCAAGGCCATCTTTTCATCTCCTAACTACACTCTATCTCAATGCTTTTTTATTATTTAGCACACCAAAAAGATCTGTATGAATTCAGAGGATAATTTTATTTTACTTATTTACAGTTCATTACAATGTCATGTTTTGGGAACATATTCATCTTTCTGCCAAGTCCACGATGAAGTCACTTTGTTTCTGCTACGTATTTCAGCTTTGTATAAAAAACAAGAGTGAGCATAGGCTATTGTAGCTGATCATTATTTCACATTTTTTCTGTCAGAAACATCACCATTAGAGAGAAAAATAAATATGACATTCAGTAACGGTAGCCTCTTATTCTTTTTTTTTTTACTTCTGCATAGATAGCATAGAGTTCTGCCAACTTTCTATAGAAAAACATACGGCTTTGTGAGTTGTATGAACTTAATAGAGAAAAATGGACATCTGCTGCTACTTTTGAAAAATCTGTAAATCACTAATAAAATTAAAAGCTGTACGAAAATATAAAGATTTCAAAGTTTACCATGTTAAAGGAAGATAATTTTGACGCATTGCTCCTATTAAATTTCTATAATATTTAATTAGAAAGCTCTGGTTCATGCTTTCTATAACAAAGCTGAAGTTATCTTACTGCACATGCAACACAATAGTAACAGGAAAAGATCCAGTAATATAGCTTAAGGAAACTATTAACTGTGCAGTTATTTGTAGTAATTTCTGACCAGTATTGTCTCACAAAGAACTGTAAACAGAAAAGTAATTTAGCTGCACCTATTCCAGTCTTTGCTTCAGCAATAGCTGTGGGCTGGAGCCAACAAGGGCACTGGGATAGATTCAGTAAACACAAGAGTAAATCCAGCAAATCCAATCTCCTCTTAGAGGTATCTCCCCGCTATGCACACTGCCATGGCATTTGGGTTAGATTTTCATAATTTCCAAAACTTTCAGAATCCCCAAATTAGTATCCTTACACACACATATTATAGAAATGAACACAAAACTGACACTTGGTTTCCAGTAGTGACATCATATAAAAAAAAAGGTCCTGCAAGTAGGAATCAAAATCTTTTCCTTTCCTTCAAAGTAACTTCACTCTTAGGCAAAAAAAACATGTCCTCTCATCAGATATATCTTATGTTCTGTTTTTTATGTTGAACAACTTGGACAAAGGTAACTGCAAACTATCTAAAGGTGACAGCAAACAAAATCTATTCTCATCTCATAGATCAAACTGGTGATTTGGATACATTCAGGAGAAACATGAGTTTGCATTTGAGTCTGCCACTGGTTATTCTTATCAGCAGCCTGTTATACCAAAGGACCAGGTATCATTCAGTACCAGAACCACCACAGATCTGTATTTTTATGCAGACTGCTGAGCTATGTGTCCAAAGTAGATAAAGAGCCTGTACAACAGATGCAGTCCTGTCAGTAGTTTCCAATGAAACAGTTTTAGAAAGTTGGAAAGTGTGTTGAGACATAATGGCCTGCTCATGAGTACCTAAGTTCGGCAGTTAGCTCCATATATTGGCCAGATATTTCCTATAGGATTCTGGATTCTACTTCAGACATCTGGCATCTAAAATGTAGTTACTGAGAGCATGATATCTTTGGATCTTGTCTTCTACAGATGTTATATATGTATAGAATGGGGTTTTTGTACAAAGATCAAGGATTTGTTCTTGCTAGTCATAGGTAGAAATCCAATTTTTTTCAAGGAAAGAGGTCAGAAATGGAAGAGCATTGCCTTGTACTGAAAATAAATTTTCTTTCTAATTCTCTGGAATTCTTCTGGTGCTTTTTTAAAATACTTGGTATTAAAATACTAGATTATTGCAATTCTCTAAAAAGTGGCTAATACTTTTGTAAGAAGTTGTCATGGAAAATTAGAAATACGTGATCAAAGAAAGAGAATTAAAGCTAAAGACAAAACAGATTAGAAAAATATGTTTTCAAGGATCAGTTTCTAATTGCTAGATCTTAAAAATTTAATCCTAGAACAAAAATAGTACTGTGCCTTTTGTGACGGTGTGTGAAGACTGTGAAAACACCGAAAAAGGATGACAGGGCCAATAACAATCTAGTGTGACCTCCCTTGAACGTTATGCCTAACGCTCTGAGAACAGGAACTCGAGACACTGACTTCTTGAGAACAGGATTTTGAAAGCTTTGCATTTATGCTACTCCTCTCTTCACTTTTCTGAAAAGTAAAGCAGAGAGAACAAAATATAGAAGTGGTGAGTGCAAAGGTTGAAGTTATGATGAAAATATATGTTGGTCTATCTTGTCTCTGCCCCTGACACAGGTGAAGAAATCTCACACATCTGCTTTTACATTTGTGAATAAAATATGCTTATATTAAAAAAAAAAAGAGAGAGAGAAAAAAAGATTTGTTAGCTCTGGCTATATGAGGTTCCAGATAGCAAGTCACCTAAATGGCTTTGTAAATTCTAGATGTGGAGGAAATTGCTCAATGAAAATTTCAAGAACAGTGTCTTTCTGAGCTGACAGAGGATGCTCTAGGGCTTGTCCATTGACTTAAAAGCTGTATTTACATTAAAACCCCCCAAATTTATTTTCTTTCCACTTACAGAAAGAAGTTGTCATTGTAAAGTAAAAAAATAAATCTTTAAATTATCTGAAAGTCACTAGCATATAAAAAAAAAAAAAAAACACTCTAATTTTTGAAAAGGTATTTTTCTATCAGCTGGAAATGTCATATCTTATTCAAGACTGACAGTCATCTTCTGAAAAGTGTAAGTACTATAGAAGATGATACAAAGCAAACATCCATTTTCTTTATTCTTTTCTCTGTCCAACATAAGACAGGAGAAAGTAGAAACACAGCAGGGGAATTTGACAGCAGACAGAGTGAATCATTTTAGAGCTCAGTCATTTCAGAACTCAGAGTTGAAAAGATGTTAAATTATCTGATCTGCTTCTTTGTCAGGATCATATTGTTTTCTGGCTTGTATTCCCTGCAGATATTCCCAGCCTAGTTTTAGATCTCCATTGCAGAGCCATACGCTTCAAAGTTGTCATTTAGAAAGACTGCACACTTATATGAAAAAGATTACCTAATAACAGTAAGAAATAAATCATTAAAAATCCACAAGCCATTTGAAATAGTGGAAACCTTTATGTTTCTCTGCAGAAAACAGGCTAAAAGAGGTGGAGGAATCCCTTTCTTTGAAATTGAAAATGGCTTAGAGCTGAGATCGGCTTAACTTTATCTGCACTTAGGCACTTTAAAAAGCTCATCCAAAGCTCTTCAAAGGCCTGAAGAATTCGAACACTGTCCATTCTGAGATATATCTGCATCTCACATGCATCAATACCTAGGTAACATTTCATCAGGTCTTTTCAAAGCTTACATCTTGGAAATACGCTGACTGCAGATGCCATTGATACTTGAATCCTCCCACAGATCTTCCCTCTCAACTACGACTGAAACAAGACTGAAAACGATTCTAGAAGGTGCTTATTCCATTATATCCTCTTGTTCAACCTTCTTTTGAAAATGTGGATACTGGCCATCAAAAGATAGTAGAAAAGTTGTTTGAGATAGAGTGTGTGCTTCTACCCCCATAACTGCTGAAATTGCATTTCTTTTCCTAAGCAGCCTCCTGTATTCCAACACTGAATGTAAGGATGCAAATGCACAAGAAACTGAATACCCAAAGGGACCATATTAACAGATGTCTATTACACTGACATCACTAGGTATTGAAAGGATAAGTTAGGTGCAACTGTGCTATTCGCCTTTATTAGAGGAGTAAAAGCACCTTAACTTACACAACCTCTAAGTGAAGAATGGAAAAAGCCTCCATGAGATTTCTTCCTTCTCTGTCCTTACCTATCACATTTCCACTTGCAACAACGAAGACTTTGATCATAAATGATAAAAATAAAAAAAATGCAGAGACTTATTTTAACACTGTAAACCACAACAAAAGCTGTAGCATTCTTCTGAGAAATGCAAACATTTAAACCTTCCAGACCCTTGCTACTGGTCAGCTCTGTTCAACTGAAGTATTTCTAACAATAACATATATGACTTCTGATTTTACAGAATACATATTAGTTCACCTTGAAAAATGCAACCTGGGAATGAGAACTAAAGACTTCTGTGCTACCAAGACAGAATGCTTTGATTAAGATTATTCTTTCCAGGAAAAATTATGGCTAACAGGAAGAGTGAATGCTGTTAAGTATTTGCCAGTTAGATTAATCTCTCTGTGAGCATGATATATTGTCAGGATGAATCAGAAATGTTAGGAAAAATGCATTAAGTATGCAATGTCACTTTTTATAAAAGAAAAGCCTGCTTCTTGCCTAATGGTGACTGGAAAAATCTCCTTTATTTTACAAAACCTGAAATTTCAAATTACTAGGTTCTTTCTAAATCTGTATTTTTTATTTTATTTTTCTAAATAAAATTAAAATTAACCTGAGACCTTAAAGTTGATTCTCAGACCTGAAAATTGTCTGTCTCCTACAGAACCCCTTCCTCTTGTTTCTTCTTTTAGATGCTTCTGCAAGGAGGAAGAAATGAAAGATTTAACAGAGGAGATTAGATCCTTGGCTGCTGAGTGTAGCTGGAGAGAAAGCAGACCAGCCCACAAAACTCCCCCAAGCCCCTAGTACCATTCAAGGAATAGCTACAGTCAGGCTGGAGACTAGGACCATTGAGTGTTACTCTGTGTGTCCTGGTCAATCAATGAGAAATATTATTCACTGTAGAAGTTTCTTCTTTATGTTTTGGAAAGAGACACCTTAAATTAAAGATTATTACAATATTACCCATGATAAATAGTAGTGCACCCACTGTTGAGATCTTCAGGTGGTGTAAATTAGCACAGTTCACTGGCCTTCAGTATTGCAACAAAGACTCTATCAATCAGATCAGGATTCAAAGCTTCTGCAAGTGCCGTACATTACATCACAAGATCAGCATTTCTACCAACTGTATTAAAGGCTACCTGAAACCATATTTCTTTTATCAATAAGTATTCAGGAAAATTAACTGAGTTCTGAAATAAGAGCTAATTTAATGATGATGAATTTGTTACAAAGAACAAAAGATAAAAGAAATATCTTTGTAACCACGTTTGCTTTCATAATCTCTAAGACTACTTGACATATTAAAGATAGCAAGCAAAGCTTGTTAGTACAAAATTACTAATACTTCCTCAATGAAAAGGTGCCAGTGTTAACATTTTCCATTAAAGTAAAAGGTGATAAAAGATAACTGTGTATAACAACTTCAATACCTTTTATTTTGAGGCTGTAAGATTATGTATTTCCTGGGGAAGAAAAAATACCAGCATAAAGTAAAACTGGCTACAGCCAGCATATGCAAAGAACAATTGACAAGTGGTGATGAAGATTCATCATGTCTGGGCAATTACATTGAAGAGACTTAAGAAGAAGATATGAATTCTCCATGCTATAACTAAAAACCCCTGAGATGTTTTCTTAAATTGCCTAAGATGAACCTTTTATACACTAGACAGAAGGCTTACAAGATAGAAATGAACAGAAGAGGTCTTTATTGCTGTGTGTAGCAATCAAAGGGCTACCAGTGGATCTTCCATCCTTGTCTAGCTCTCTATTGTCATGAATTTTTTAATAAAGATTGAAGTATATTTCTTTACCTGAAGAGTTTACAGGAATATTACTGTACTCCAGGTTTGGCATCTCTTAGGCTAATTTCTTTCCAAGCTTTGAAAAACAAAGAGGGAAAAAAAAAAATCCTGATTTTGGGCTCTTTTCATTCCCTAGAATGCTATCACCATGTGCCTGAAGCATGCCATAGAAGTATAATCCTTCGACTGAGCAGATGAAGCCCTGATTTATACTACCAGAATCTACACAGCTTATCGTATCATGAGAGGGTGTACTGTGCTATTTGTCAGGTTGAAGAAAGAGAGAACCAGGTGCTCCAAACAACAGAACCCAGAGACTCACATCCTGCACCCATTTTCTGTCTTGTTCTTGCTTGTGGTCATATCTAAAGGGAACATCTCTTCTTGGATCAGAACATTTGAAATTTGTAGCTTTAAAATGCAATTAACCATGTAAAATAAAGATACATAAGCTATTTTCAAAAGTTATTTCACTGGTTTGTGAAGCAGGAGACTTTACGAGACACTGGTATTCATTTAAATCAAAAGGCATCAAGTGTGTAAGCATCCTGAAGCCCTCCTAAAGCTCCACAAGCTATGTTGACCTCACAGAATTTTTGTTTCCATTTATGCCAGTTGTTAATTTGACTCATTTGCATGCAAACTCTCTCTATTCTGCAGAGAGTTATTTAATGTAGCATAGTACCGACAGCTTCAGATTAGAACAGCAAACAAAGTGCTAGATGCTCTGAAATAAGTGAGAGCTTTGGTTTCAATGGGGCAAGCACATTTCTGCTGTATATTTTCACTGCAGTAATACATATTTTTAAAAGAGTTGCCTTTTGTAGCACACTTTCTCATGTACTT
>JANHGB010447602.1:0-80853 GCA_026283785.1 Coracopsis vasa
AGCAACCTGGTCTAGTGGAAGGTGTCCCTGCCCATGGGACAGATGACCAGGGTGCTCAAAGCCCTGTCCAGCCTGGCCTTGAACACTCCTTGTTTCTCTTCAGATTTCCTGTATTTAATTTTACGCTAGGTCTTCAGAGACTAATCAGAATGAAGAGTTACTAATACCTACTCTGAAGAGTGTTCTAAGAATAAATTAGTAAAATTTGGGAATCACCATGATAGAAGCTATAAATACCTGAATAAGCAGAACCCAGACAGTTTTATAATTAACAGAAATGAATAGGTTCCCCTGGAGACAGAAGAAAAGGTGAAATGAACTCAATATTATTTCTTAAAGAGGAAATTCAGAGAAGAGAATGAACTGCATAAAAGTTAGTATTACATATAACAGTGATTTTTGCCTCCTTCACAGACACTTATAAGGGTGTCTGTTGACCATCATGTGTATATTAATAGGCTTTTGAAATTATTCTATTCCTACCATTTCACATGATATTCTACAAGATCTTTTATTTGTCAAACTGTTTTACACTTTATTTTAAAAGTTAACGAAGGCAAAACAAGCAAAGCTGACTTCTTAAGTATAGTGGGATTTAACTAAAATTATATAATAATTACAGTGCTATGGATCTAGAGTGATCTTTAGACAAATATGTATATTAGTTAATGCTAAATTATGATCAAAGTTAATTCATTTTTTTATATTTTTTTAACACATTACTATGAATGTTTATAGTGAAAATCTGTGGGTAAAGTGATACTCAGAGATGACTAAGTAAGGATTATAAGAAATATTTGGCAGGGTTAAAAAGTATTAATAAATGATTCTTTATGATTATAAAAAATTTTTGAAGGCATTTATATATGGCAAGTGCCTTGCCAGGACTCTCTCAGGACATGGCTACAGATAAATTAGTCAGATTCACAGAACTTCTCCAGGCCCTGGATTTTAAGTCATCTACATTGCTAGAAAGACCAGATCTATGCCAGCTAGTATTCTCTCAGGTAATGTGTGGGCACCATTTGAGAATTAGCATGGAAGGACTGGAGAATTCAGTAATATTAGTACTGGAAAAGATCATTTAATTTACAAATATAATGATAGATCCAAAGTTCTGCTTCACCTGAGTGAGGAAAAAGTAGTCCTTGCCTATATATAGCTAGAACTCTGCTTTTCTGTCTGCTGAGCTGATGTGGAGGAAAATGAGGAAATGGGTGATTCAGCAATACAAAGTAAGACACATTGTGATATTGTCAGTGAGGTTCTGCAGGCAAATAACTGAGTTAACTGGATTTGTATTAGACCAGTATCCACCAAAATGCAGCAAAATATTTTTCAAGACTGTTCCCTAAGAATGGAGTGAAATTCATTCCAAAATGTGGTTTCAATCTTCAACTATTCACTAACTGTAAGATTATTCTGAGGACATCATATCATGGTTTAAATGCAGTGAGCAACTAAGTACCACACAGCCATTTGTTCACTTCCTCCCCAACTTGATGAGATAGTGAGGAGAATCAGAAGAAAGTAAAACCTGTGAGTTAGGAACAGTTCAGTAACTAAAATAAAGTACAATATAGTAATAATATTACTAATGATATTAAAAAGGGAGATAACACAAAAAGAAAGGGAGAAAACAAAACAAAAAAACCCCAAACCAAACCAACCACACAAACAAAACAATGAAACAACCAACAAACAAAAATGATGCACCCAGCCCATCCCTGAGAAGCAATTGGTCCTTTCTGGGTAACTCCTCCTAGCTTTTATACTGGGCATGACATGCTGTGGTATGGAATATCCTTTTGGCTAGTGTGGGTCAGGTGTCCTGTCTCTGCTCCCTCCTGACTCCTTGTGTCCCTCTTTACTGGCAGAGCATGAGACTGAAGAGTCCTTGATCAGGGTAAGCAGTACCAAGCAATTACAACATGGGTGTGTTATCAGCATTGTTCTCAGACCAAAGTCAAAACACAGCACTGCACCAGCTGCTAGGAAGAAAAGTAACTCTATCCCAGCTGAAACCAGAACAACCAGCATCTGAGCTACCTCATGTTAAGTTATGCAGGTCTTTACAGACATTTCCATAAACCTTACAACAGTGACTGTACTGTACATTACAGCAATTGAGCTTTAGACTAGTTCTGGCATCACTAATGATCTAGTAATGGCACCACAAAGCTAAATGGATGGTCAAAATATGAACTAAATGCTTGCTTTTAGCAATACCTTGGATTAAACAGACAAATGCAAACACAAAGATGTTGTACACACACAACACAGGCAACACAATTTTGTCTTGCTTGTGGCATCTAAAGTGAAAGGAATCCTTAGCATTTCTACATAAAAAAGTCAAAGCAACAGAAAATGATGCTGTCCACTAATTTTAATCAGAAATTCAGAAACCTAGACCCACTTTCCTTTTTGCTGGCTATTAGGGGTAGAAGTGGGAATCTTCACGTTCCTCCTTCAATTTATTAGGTTTTGTATAAAATAATTAAATATACATTTTTCCAGAGGAAGATGAAGTAAGAGGCATCACAAAATTCTAGCCAAATGGTCGGGGCTGTTACCTATCATGGGGGATACGTGCTTCCCAAGTGCTGTTCTAGTGAGTATTTAATTCATAATACTTAAATTTTCATTAATATGCAAACTGAAAAAATGGATCTCTTAAATCAAGGCTGTACAGATCAAAACTCTTGGTCTTTTTTTTTTTTTTTTTCTTGTCCCGGTGAATACATAATTAATATCAAAGTGGAGCAGCTTTTCCCAAAAAGGATTGAGAGCTTAACCTGTAACTTATATCTTAACAAGAGTAAGAAATGCACTTTTTAATACTTTTGGGTAAAAAGGAAATTGAAATTGGGTTTAATTTCCCAAGTGCCAGGAGCTGAGAAAGATGTTACTTCAATATCTTCTGTCTGAGATTACTAAGTAGGTTGTCTACCTGATTCTAAAAGAGGTTTTAGGATTAAGAATACTATAAAGAGGTAATTGTGTCAGTTCCTGTCTAGCTCAGGTGTTGCTCAGCATATCGAGACATGAAACTGCATAACGGTCAGGTGTTCTAGGTTTAGTAAGGAAACCAACACATCCCTTACATCTGCCTATGCTTCTGATTCTCTAAGTGATAGATGCAGTTGGCATCTTGTCTTCCTGGGTACATGGGTATTCTCACAAATATGAAAGTTCTTCCCCCACTGGATGAAATAACAACATAATTTCATCTTTATTTCACTATCATTTCATATTCTTCATATTACTAATTTACTAGTTAGCAGGCATTCATAGTGCCAGCTCTGGTCCAATATTTGAAGAACCTTGTGCTTGAGGAACAGATTTCAGCTCTCTAATATGTAATATGACATAGCACATGTCTTTGTATTGGTGCTGTGATTAGATAGCATATAAACTGGTAATTAGGAAGAGGCCAAAGAACTGGTGATATATGGGTAGCAGAGCTTTTACCAACTTTTCTTTGAGCAGGGAGCCCAGTTTAGGTAGCACACTCATCCCAGCTACAGGAGTTTCAAAGTTGTGTGTAGAAAGAGTTGGAGAAGCAGGAAACAAACTATGGATCATTAGCATAAATGTATAAAATTCTTTTTTTCAGTGGGAAGTCATGACATCAGCCATGTGATTGAGTCCAATGTACAGTCCTTCAAGCTGTGTAAGACTAAGTTATGCATTAGTTTTCTTTAACTATATGACCCATGCTCCTTATAGGGCACAAAAAGGGCCAGAGGAAAAGTGGATAACCCTAAAAATAATGTCCAAAGTAAAAAGAAGCTCTACGTTTTAGAACTGTTTGAAACGGGAATGTTTTAATTTGGTCCTGACTCTCTGGCTGTCCCCTCAGTTCCTTACTCCGGAAGCTACAGTGAACATACCTGTAGTAAAAATCCCAGAAAGTAGCTGACTCCATGCTCCCCTCTCTGTGGAATGAGGTCTGTGAAGCATTTCATACTGATAAATCAGAACAAATAAAAAAACAATGGGGGTAAAAATCACTATTCATTTTTAGTATCCCATTTGTGAAGGTTACAGTGAGCACCTTAAATATAAATTCATGTCTTGTAGTACTTTGGACATAGAAATTTGGAAAACTCCTTTGCATTGTTTAGTGCACCTGAAATGTAAAGCATATTTATCTAGACACTATCTGTCCACATACCATGTAGTTGAAGACACTTCAAATGCCAGAAGTTAAATCTTGACAGAAAACTTGTTCTGTTCTTTGAGCATTTCTATTAGTTCTCCTTTCTGCTCTTCTAATTCTGTTAAAATGTTTGTGTAGTTCTTTATATCCAAGTCATTGAATTTGAAACTTTCTCCTGTTTTCTGCCTGCATCCTAAATGCTACACATGTATTTAATTGGACAACAGGGTGGACAATTCCAGAACAAACACAGTTGTTCACACAAGGATATCTGTATTCTCAGAAAAAGAGCTCCTCTTTGGGGATTTGCATGAATTAAAAACGTCTGTACAAATACTGTTTTCCAACTGAAACAAAGATTACATTCTGCATAGTCAAATCAGGACTAGCATTTGCAAAAATACTGTGATTCCTTCTTAGTTCTGCTTGCTTCTACATAAAAGCAAGAAATTCTGCAGTGAGCAAGCACCAAGGAATTGTTGGCAAGGTCAGGATGATAACTCCTACTTGCATAAATAACTGAACTTTCACATCACAATATATGCCTATCAAATCAGCATATTTGCCAAGTGAGAAATGTTTCATATATTTGAACTGTGTGTTTTTGAAGAAATTTTTTTTAAAACCTGTGATATTGTTTATCTCATTTCCTAGGTGATCCTATGTGGCATGAAATATTCCATAAAGGCTAAGAGGTCATAACAGAAAAAGAAAGGGAAGGGTGTACTGATGTTGTGATTTAGACCTGGCTGGCACCTAAGTACCACACAGCCACTTACTCACCACACCGTTCTCCCCTCCCCAGATGGGCAGGAGAATAGAAAGAACATAAACCCCACAGTTTAAGACCATTTTAATAGCTAACAAAGTACTATATAATACTACTACTATTACTAATAACAATAACATTATGGGAAATAACAAAGAGATATAAAACTAAAAGGGGAAAAAACCCAACAGCAGTGATGTACAATACACTTGCTCACCACCCACTGACTGATACCCAGCCCTACCTGAGCAGTGATCAGTCCCTTCAGAGTAACCCCTCCAGTTTATATGCTGGGCATGATGTGCTGTGGTATGGAATATTCTTTTGGCTAGTGTGGGTCAAATGTCCTGTCTCTGCTCCCTCCCGGCTCCTTGTGCCCCTCCTCACTGGCAGAACATGAGACTGAAAAGTCCTTGATCAGGGTAAGCACTACTGAGAAACAACTAAAACACCGGTATGTATTCAGCATTGTTCTCAGACCAAAGTCGAAACTCAGCACTGCACCAGCTACTAGGAAGAAAAGTAACTCTACCCCAGCCGAAACCAGGACAACTGCTTTTATCTGGAATAGAGCTATTTTCTTCACAATGGCTACTATGGGGCTATGTTTTAGATTTGTGCTAAACCCATTGTTGATTATTCAAGGATGTTTTCAGTAGCGCTGAGCATACTTACACAGAGACAAGGCTTTTTCTGCTCCTCACACTACCGCACCAGCAAGCAGGCTGGGAATGCACAAGTAGCTGGGAGGAGACACAGCCAGGACAGCTGACCCCAGCTGGCCAACTGATGTCCCATGCTATATGGCATCATGTTCAGCAGTAGAACTAGGGAGAAATTTTGCAGGGAGGAACACCACTCAGAGGCTGGCTAGGCGTTGTCAGTTTGTGATGAGCAACTGTTTTTATTTGCAACGCTTATCTCTCTCAGGTTTTATTTTTCTCTGTTATTCACCCTTCCATTACAATTTATTATTATTATCTTATTTTGACTGTTAAGCTGGTTTTTATCTCAACCACAAATTTTCTCACTCTTACTCTTCCAATTATCTCCCCCATCCTGCTGCGAGTGAGGGAGCAAGCAGTGGTGTGGTGCTTGGTTGCTAGCTGAGGTTACATCATGACAAAGAGGAAGAGAAAGAAAAGGAAGGAAAGAATGAATTCAAGTAATTTTTCAACAATATTAAAGCCTTGCATGATCTATCAGTAGGATAAAGAAATTCTTACAGTGACAAAAATTTCAAAATATTTTTAGTGTTATTTATTTAGGCAATAATATAAATTGCTTCAAGTTCCATAAAACATTTAGAAGAGAAACTCAGTGAGTTTTGTTCATGCATTCGTAGCTCCATATGTTTGCTTTAGTGTATGACTATAAAGAATATAATGAAGTACAAGAGATATTTGAAAAACTACAAGAAGTTGGGACAGGCAATTCTTTTTCACTGAAAGTCACCAGAAGATAAATGAGCAGTACTCTAATCACAGTAAAAAAGTGAATGCACAGGGTATGGGCAAAATCTTATCTATATCCTTTGATATCTCTAGAGACTGATGTGTTATGTAAAATTCATGTGAGCGTGACCAATAAAGTCAGTGTAAAATGTATATAAAGTATCAGTGTTCTTGCTGCAAGATCTCAGTCAAGTCCTTTTTGTATCCTCTTCCCCTACATTTCTAATTAGATTCTCAGCTTCATTTTCCATTGGCTTTAGAAAAATTCTTTTCTCTAATTGCAACCCACCCTCACCTTCAGGTGTTCTGCAGCTTACTGGGTGGAACGCTGTTTTGCAGGGCAATATATACATACTGCCTTTTGCATGTTAGACTATTCTAATCACTCTGTTCTGCAAAATGTAGTTAGCAGCTACACTGCTCATTCATCAACTCCTCCTTTCTTCAACTGTGTCTCCTACTCAGTGAAGTTATGTAGGTGTCTTTTCTTCAGGCCTGAGCAATGACCTGCAATTAGTTTACTTATTTGCTCTAGGTAAGACTCTCCAAAGTAATTCTGCTGTGCAAAATAGTCCTAAGCAGCATGAACTATTATAAATCAGTCGTAGAATGATTTGGATTGGAAGAGACCTTTAAAGATCATCTAGTGCAACACCCCTGTCGTGGAAAAAGACACCTTCCACTAGACCAGGTTGCTCAGAGCCCTGTCCGGCCTTCCCTTATATATTTCCAGGGATGAGGCATCCACAACTTCTCTGGGCAACCTGTTCCAGTGTTTCACCACCCTCACCACAAAAAATTACTTCCTGTAGTCTGAATGTACCCTCTTTTAGTTTAAAAACATTGTCCCTTGTCTCGTCACTGCAGACCCTGGTAAAAAGTCCTTGTCTGTCTTACAAGTCAACTTTTAATACTGAAATGTCACAATAAGACCTCCCTGGAACCTTCTTTCTCAAGGCTGAACAGCCCCACTCTCTCAGCATTTCTGCATGTGAGAGATGTTCCATCCCTCTGTCCGTTTTTGTGGCCATTGCCTGGTTTCTAGCTCTCTTTGATCTAGCAGTATACCCTTAGATTAGGGCATAGCCTTAGATTAGAATCATAGAATCATAGAATAGTTAGGGTTGGAAAGGACCTCAAGATCATCTAGTTCCAACCCCCCCCGCTATGGGCAGAGACACCTCACGCTAAACCATTTCACCCAAGGCTCTGTCCAACCTGGCCTTGAACACCGCCAGGGATGGAGCATTCACAATTTCCTTGGGCAACACATTCCAGTGCCTCACCACCCTTACAGTAAAGAATTTCTTCCTTATATCCAATCTAAACTGCCACTTGTCCCTAGCATGGACAATGATTTACTGTCACAGCAAACTAAAAAATGTAAGTTGAAACAAGTCCCTGGATACCATTTAGTTCAATGCTGTGCTCAAAACACAGGTAATGGCAGGGGCTGATCTTGTCATTCTGGATTTTGCCTAGTCATATCTGAAAATCATGTGAGATGGATATTGCACTGCTTTTTTTGAGCAGACTATTCCAGTGTTTGCTGACATTATTGTGAAGAATTTTTTCATTTTGTTTAATTGGATACTTTCTTGCTGTAGTTTGAGACTGTTGTCTTTTGTATCTTCATTGCACCCTTTTCACTTCTTCCTTTTAATGTGCTGTACATGTAGATGTGCAGTTGAGCTCTGTCCAGCCACTGTCAAAGACAGTCAGGAGCTCTTGATTCAGAGACAGGTAAATTCTGCATTTCTTGTGTCAACTTTGAATGACACCATGCCTTCACTGATTTTCTAGGGAGCTTAATGTGAACCATTCTCCAGTTCACAATTCTGGATCCTGACCATGGGTTTCAGCTTTGAGAAATGTGTTTCTTTTTTTAACTGATCTAAATTTGTAAAACAGGAATTAAATTATCTGTATTTGAAGAGTGAAGAAGAATAATTGTAGCAGAGACAACAGGTGAAAAATAAAAACAGTTCTGTGTACAAACAAATTAGGTCCTGATGTAACTTTAGTCACATAATTACAAGAACATTTGATTACCTCAGAGTTCACTTTGGTGAGTGGATGGTATAAGGTCCAAAAGCACACAGTAGGCCAAATTTCACCTCAAGCACATGTGCAAAGTCATTGCTTTATGTGTGATTCTGGATATCACTAATACATACACAGAACTCCAAACCAGTCTCTGTTGCTATACTCTTCTCCATTAACATAAGTTTTAGGGAAAACTCACTTGAAGTACAGAATGTGTGTGTGTATGAGAGAGAGAAAACTAATACAGCAGTCGAGAATACATGAAGAATGTAATGAAATAACTCTGTGAAAAATTTGCTGTGAGTTGTTCATAACATCCAACTGATTTCAGCATTTTCTCAAATAACAAATCTGTATATAAGTTGTAATAACTATTTCTTTGTCCACCTTTCTTTTGCAATAGAAATAAAGAGGTTTTATTTTATTTGTGCCTGAAAATCCAATGGTTCCATATCCAAATAACCAATTTTCATAGGCAGAGACTTTAATAACATTTTTGAATATGTTGTCCCTTGCTTATAGTTGCAGCAAAATAAACCAAGAATAAGTAATATCTTAAAGAAACACCTGCCTGTGCATGTTAATATATTAGTTCCCAGTTTGCTGCAACAAGAATAGTTTGACTGATATAATTTTTTGTTTACACATACTTTATGATTGACAAGGTTTTTCTGTGACTCTTTACATAACGTAATACACGAAAAGGTTGCAGTAATGCTTGGGCAACTTCTTAGATTTTGAACCACTTTATAAAACTAAGAAAAAATACATAGAAGTATATTTTGGCAACTGTATATTGGAAAGTAAACCTAACATTTCTATTTTCCAGATATAAAGACACTGTGACAGCTATGCCAATTGTATCTTACTTGATGCAGAATACCAAACAATAGGAAAGGCATTTTAGGCAAATATAATAATTCCATAAATAGAAAATGACAAAACATAACTTAAAGCCCTTTTTTAATGTTTACAGTGGATGGATTTTAGTAAGTTGTGTCTGAAACTCAGTGGGTGAAGATGGGCAACTAAAACGGGTACACATAATGCTGCTAGTAAGTCAGGCTGAAAGGAAAGAAGACTCATAGATAAAACAGTGACTGTAGCTTTTCTTATTAATTACTATGAGGAAATAGTTACAAGCAATTTATTTCTAATGAAGACTTCATAGTGTAACTTGAGTTAAAATAAGCTGTATGCTGCAATTGCAAAGAGAATGGATACATTTTTAAAGTACCCTGGCAAAGCATGTACACTAACCAAGTACACTTATAACGTCTCCATAGTTTAGCTACAGGAAAAACAAAACAACCAAACAAAAAAACCTATTAAGTCACTGAAATACTTGAACTGAATTTCAGTGTATAGAAAAACAAAGCTTTGGCTTTCACTCACTTCTGAAACAAACTTTATTTATGTCACCTAACTCTTTGTAAGGTGATTCTTCCTGAGCTTTTTTCAAACTTTCATTCAACACTGAAGTAATTCACATCACTGACTTTCAACATAACATGCTTTCATCATAACATTGAAAGCTCATTTGAGGCATCATAGGGCAGTTTTATTTCTCAGCAATATTTATGAATTTCATTGTGAAATGATCACTTTAACCACTGCAGGTAATACATGCTCTTTACAGTACTGAAAATCAAATAGACTGTTATTTTCTTGAACACCGCTCCAATTCAGAAGATTAACTTATCCTGAGGCCTTATCCACAACTAACAAAATCCAAAAGGAAATTAGGTTTTGTTTGCCAACATCACATATCTTTCTACTTCTAAATATCACAGATGCCTTTCTAGATATTTTTTTAAAAATAGTTAATCAAATTGCCTATCATGTAAGCTATTAAGTAGAATTTTATTCTATGTGCAGGACTGAGTCAACAGAGATTGAAGTAGCTAAGACTCAGTATATGTTCCATGTTAGAAAATTAGTAGCTTAGATGTTTGCAATTATCTATTTTAATTCAAAGAATACATGAATTTCACCTATTAATTAGTAGAAAGGAATTGTGGTCTTTTCATATGATATTGTATCTCCTCTCAAATCTGAATGACAAACTATAAGAACATGCTGTAAAATCTTAAAAAGACTGGGGAGGTGGAGAGGAAGAGAGAAAAGAGAACTGGATTTCCATTGGACTGAACCTGTAGTCCAGCTGCCTGACCAATTCTGGTTGACCAAAAGCTAAATCATGCTATTAAAGGCATCATCTAAATGCCTCTTAAACACACTGACAGTCTTGGGGCATAGACCAACTCTCTAGGAAGCCTGTTCCAGTGTTTGAACAACCAGTCAGTAAGGAAATGCTTCCTGATGTCCAGTCTAAACTTCTCCAGACACAGCTTTGAACTATTCCCATGTGTCCTGTCACTGGACACTAGGAAGAAGCGATCAGCACCTCTTCACTTCCCCTCATCAGGAAGTACCAATCCAGAAATTTCTCTTAATTGCCTATAGAACAACCAGCCACTATTTACATTCTGGCTGGACAATTGACATTAGACACCAACTGTAACATCCTTTGTTTTTCTATGCCCCTAGTCCTCACCCAGAGGCTTTCAACCACACCATCACTAGCTGTAAGGGCTGCACAATAAAACTCTTACATATACTGTAACACCTCCACCTTGACTGCCCTGCCTGTCCCTCCTGAACAGCCTGTAGCCCTTTATCCCAGCACCCGAACTCTGGGACTCATTTCACCAGGTCTCACTAACACCAACGACAGCACAGTTTTGGGAACTAACCAATGATTCCAGTTCATTGTTTGTTTCTTGTACTGTGTGCACTGGTGTACAAGCATTTCAGATACGCTCCTGAGACCTCGGTGCTCCCTGAAGCAGAATAAATGGCACTAACACTGCAACCCTCAGGCAAAGCTATATCAACCCTTGGCCTACCTACAGCAATCCTTTTTATATTCATAATACATTTGTGCAATGAAAAAAGGAAAGAAATAAGAAAAAAAATACCTCCATACTGACAGTTCTAAACCTTCCCTGTATTGGTGATGTTCACCAGGGATAATACTGGAAACACCCATTTAAAAGGGCAATCTCATACTTGTTATTTCATTTGAGCAATAACTGGTTGGCTAAATATATTTTCATAATCTGGAATCTTTTAGCAAGTAAATACAGAAATTGAGCACTTAAGAAAAAATATATTTCTCAGATTTTTTTTTTTTGCTTTATCCTGCAAACTTTGCTGCTCTATCTGCATTGCAGTGACTGATACATAGACAAGTTATGTTAGTAAGTAGTACACAGGAATTCTCTTACCTACAATAAATTATGCAATGTTCATTTTGAAAAGTTAGTCCAATAACTAAGTTTATTTTGTTATGAAAAACCTTTTATTTTGGTTCCCTCAAGCTTAAAATTTGGGAAAGAGGTCCAACCATAGTCCATGAACCCTCCCCAAAGTAATTTTTTTTCTTTTTTAGAAGTTTGGTTTTTAAACATCAAAAGTATCTCCTCATTAATGCATAGACCAATTTGACTATTTTCTGATAGACTGCAAAGCTCTCCCTCTCCACCCTGCAGTGGACTGTAGGAGCAGAAGAGTTATTTTCTCAAAAAACACAAAACTGTTGAGATAGCAGAAGGAGTAAATAAGCTGAGACTGGAATATATATCTGTATTAATGATATGAATAGCAAAGCAATTTTTTCAAGCTCTATCAAAGGTACTAAGTTACTTTTAACTATGCTATTGAACATTGTGGAAAATTATACTATAACATGAAGATGAATTCTCTTCTGCATTTCAGTTTATACACTGTCTTATTCCACTAACTTCAGAAAGGAGACTAACTGTGCTTGCATGCTTCTATGTAAATGGAAATAAATGTGTGGGATTCTGGAAATTCACCCTAAGGGATATTTTTTAAATGTACAGCATAAGAATATGAGTAAACAGAACTTCAGAGAGCATTGTGGATAATTACCACAACCATGTTGCCTAAATTTTTTATTCAACAAGCCCTGTTTTCTGCACTTCAAAATAATCTTTCACAAAACTGATTTTTTGACCTGAAATGCTCAGTTCTTAATCTATGCCTAACAATCTTGATTTACATAAATAAGCAAAAAAGATTAAACACAATACAGTGAAGAACAGGGAGAAAAAAACCCACACCTTTTGTATTGTTAAAATGTTCAAAACATGTCTGTTATTGTGAAATACACTATTCTCACCTTTACTTCTTTTTCCCCAGAAGGAAATTAGATTTGTATAGTACTGAGTTTCTGGAGTGCTGTTAAAAAGAAGTTGTTTAAAATGACATAAAAGAACCTGAGTGAAAGGTGTTTCTATTAAACACATCATTTTCTTAATGTTGCTCTTTATTGTATTACTTCATAACATTTGACAGATCTTATCACTTGCTCCTTAAATACTAAATATTGTGCAATAAATTACATAGAATTATAACCAGAAAGAAAAAAGAAAATTTACAGAATATTGATAAACTTTTATGTGCTACTCCAATAAATATTGTGGATCTGTCAGCAAAATTTAGCTAAATCATCTATACTGAAATATTTATTGTTTATATTAAAACATATCACTTCAATTTTGGCAGTGGAGATGAAATTTCACTCTGATCAAGAAGAAGTAGTTAAATATAGGGACAGTGGAACTGCTTTTTGTAACCTTCCAGATAATAAAAGTTAAATAACATTCTACTGGGATAAGAACCTCCTACTAAGAGGCAATTTCTGTATGGAAAAAGCTGAGGTTTCTAGACAGTGTCAGCCCTATCCAAAAAGTTGAAGTAATTACAATTTTAATTTATCAAAATGTCACCCAAAACTGGGAGAAGTTCTATAGTTTAATTATGTTCCTGATATTTTACTTTGAGTATTTTTTATCCATTAATTTATGAGTCAGCAGTAACTTCACTTCAATGAATGTAACTATTTAATTATGTACAATGACACTGAAGATGGTATACAAAATATGTAGCCTATCTACAACAATTCTGAAGTTTATAGTTCTGGTAATTAAGGGAAAAAATAATCAGTTGTGGGACATTATTCATTACGATATACAAATACGTGAATGTAGTCACACATAGGTTATGTTTCTTAAAGGTGAGTTTCAAATTTCTTTGCACGGATGCCATGAAATTATTTAACATTTTAGAATGAAAACTATTGTGAGATTAAGAATTTGATTTTATAATAGTCCTGTTGTAATACAACCCGTCATAGTTACTACTTACAATGTATTCATATGGCACACATTTTCTGCCAACTGAAGATATCAAAATGAGCATCACCTGAACCAACATAAGTGCAATTCCTGGCCAAGATACTCTGGCAGGAGAATAAGAAAGTTCTTTGTAAAAATTAATCACTGGACTCTGCCCATTTACCAGTTAGAGATAATCATCCTCAGGCTTAGTCAACCATGTAAAGTAGTATAGAAGATAGCACGTAAGATTGCAGATCTTGAGACTGAGCAAGACTTACTGTATCCTACAAAATAGACCCCTGTTATGCAATCAGAAAAATTATACCCAGTTTGACACTGTACTGTAGAATTCATGATGGGTTGCAGAGGCAAGCAGAAAAAAACCCCAAACAAACCACAAAAACAAATGAGAGAATCCTCAAATGGTTGATAAAAATGTGAAACTCCAGGAGAAGATATTGTTAAAAATCTGTCTCGAACTAGACTACTTTTGGATTTAGTGAATTTAGTGGTTCTTCATCAGCTTATAGGCTTTCTTTCTACTCCTAAAGACATGCATCTGTTTTAACTATCATGAGAGTCTGTAGGGTTTAGACCTTTAACAGAAAGTTGAAAGTTCTGGTACTCTCTACATAAAAAGGACATGAAGCTGTTGGAGGAAGTCCAGAGGAGGGCACAAGGATAATCAGGGGACTGAAGCACCTCCCATATGAAGACAGGCTGAGAAAGTTGGGGATGTTCAGCCTGGAGAAGAGAAGGCTGTGTGGAGACCTCATAGCAGCCTTCCAGTATCTGAAGGGGGGCCTATAAGGATGCTGGGGAGGGACTCTTCATTAGGGACTGTAGTAACAGGACAAGGGGTAACAGGTTAAAACTTAAACAGGGAAAGTTTAGATTGGATATAAGGAAGAAATTCTTCAAGGGTGGTGAGGCACTGGAATGTGTTGCCCAGGGAAGTTGTGAACGCTCCATCCCTGGCAGTGTTCAAGGTCAGGTTGGACAGAGCCTTGAGTGATACGGTTTAGTGTGAGGTGTCCCTGCCCATGGCAGGGTAGTTGGAACTAGATGATCTTAAGGTCCTTTCCAACCCTAACTATTCTATGATTCTATGATTTTGAGGTGCCATCCGTATAAACGGGCAAGTCAAATTTGGCTTTATGTGCATATAATATTCCTGTCATTCTATGCCATTTAATTTTTGAAATGTAAACAAGAAGCACATATATGACTAGGTAGGTGCAGAACTTTACAAGAGATATCAAGTTATGAAAATGATTCCATTCATTAAAAATAAAGTGAATTTTACATGTCAAACCAATCTCCCATTATGAGTCAGTCATTCTAAATAAACTGTATTAGTGTGAGATAATTTAAAACCAAACAAGGTGAAAATGTGTCTGTGTTTTGCATAATAATTTGCAGCACATTGTTAAAATTTGAATGATTTTCATTCTTCTATGGTGATGAGTTTTTAACCATTTGACTTGAGAAAAGGAATTTAATTGTATGGCTGCACTCTATATAGCAGCTTTTAGTAATTGCCTGGTCTATAGAGCTGCTGCAGAAAGGGATCTTACTGCAGTTCTTGAGAGGTATCTGCCAGGAATTTTACCTGAAGGACAGCTTCATTGTCAGGCCCAAGTTAACACTGCAAATGAAATTCTGGGGCACTATCTTCCTCCTTTCTGGTACCTAGAATGAAATAAATGAGAAATACGTACACAGTAGTGTTACTGCTATGACGTGTGCAAGCATCGACAAGTTATAAGCATACCCAAGGAGATTTTACAATAATAGATATGCCAGTTCCAAAAGGCATCGTAAACTGGTGCTTGAGATGCACACTTTATATTGCAGAAAACTTGTATGATGTATTTATATTGGTTTTGTGATCGAAGTCATGTGGTTTGTTCGATTCATGCAGTTCACAAAGATCTTTCCATTAGTGTGTAATCTTTTGCGTGCATACAAAGTCTGTTAATTCTTGCTTAGTTGCAATAGCAAGACCTTGTTTGCAATGCCAATGTATCTAATTAAACAATGTTGGTTACTGGTGTAACCACAGATGAAAAAACAAGACTTTCTTAGTGAATTTGCAGTTTAACATCTAACTGATGCATGATCATACTCTCTCACAACAATAGTGCAATAAAATTTCACTTTTTTTAGCCATGTACAAACTTTACTCTTTCCCCTAAACACATTCATCTTTTTGACTGGTGCATGGAAAACAGAGAATAAAAGTAATTCAGGAGGTTGTAAAACCTGTTAAAGCGCTAGGTATGGAATGGCTGTCACACTTCACTTTCACAACTTCAGACGTAATTATTGCTGCTTAATGGTTGACAAGCTAGGGTCAATTTTTACAGTCTAAATGTTAAGAGTGGATGATGACAGCAATAAATACCTTTCAGCAACAGCTTTCAAATACTAAGAAAAAAAATACATTTGCATCTGGTTGGAGTGATAAAAGCACATGAAAGTTCAGAAATTAACTGACTTTAAAAGGATTTGTCAGGTCAGAACTGCCGGATTTCACAATTTATTTATCTTTTTTGCATAGTATTTGTACCTACAGATTAGCAACTATTGTTAGAGAAAATCAGCTCAGAGATGAGAAGAATGAGTTTTTTATCTGCATTATGTGATGGCTGATTATATTATATCTGATGGCTGCCTGTATTTTTGATTAGTGCATGCAGGACTTGGTAATAAAATACCTCGTCTTGTACTGACAAGCAAAAAAAAGTGTTCAGCTTTGGGCTATAGACTAGCTCCCATGTCATCAGCAAACATGTTTAGGATACCATAATTTTGATGTATTTAAACTTAAATGCTGTTGCTTTATATGGCATTTCTTTGTCTTTCAGCCTTAGTACTAGAGATACAAAGGAGATAGTATCTGACTTCTTGATTAATGCTTAGGTAATGCACAGTAAAGCCCTCCAAGCCCCTAAACAGACTGTAAGCCTGACAGCTGCTTTGTTTATCTTGCCATTTGTCTTTAGTTCATGGCACAAAGGGGAGAGGGATAGGGTGCTGTTACCAGAGGTGAGTGTGAGCCAACCTGCTTGTTGTATTTTAATTGGATCTGCTTGGTTTTTAGATCTAGGCTTTTGGTGCAACACACTGTGGCCAAAACAAGACTAAGACTGCTCCTTCCTTCACACTCTTCCCTGCCTCATCCTTTCTGCTCATATTCTCCACTGTGGTATGTGTCTTCCATGGCCACAGCCCTGAGGACAGCCAGTGCCAGCCCTGGCAAAGAGTGCTAGCTCAGCCACCTCCCCTGATGTTGCTTTTCCTCAGCTTCCTGTGCTTAGAAGTGCTTTCCACAGTGGTGCTGCCAACAATACTTGGTTCAAGAGGCACCACAAGCTCCCCTGACAGGCTCAGCCATGTCCTGGGCCTTGTCCGTTGGGAAACTGGCTGGAACCAGCTGTTGCCAGTTAGGGGTCAGCCCCCATCTTCTGCCACAGGGCCCTAGCTGCATGCATCCCCATGTCTCCCTGCAAACAAAACGTTGCCATTTACAGCCAGTACAAGGGTGCAAATGGCAGTACAAGGGTGCAAATGGCAGTACAAGCGCTGCTATGACACATGAAGGACTGCAAGCAGCTGGCGCCACCAGGTGCTCACCTGCCACCCTGGAGCTGTCGATTCCCGGTCTACTGGCTCTCTGTGCCAGGGTTTTGCTGGGCTGCTGTCAGGCCTCTGATCTCTGCCCAGACCCACGGTACCAGAAATCAGCCCTGCTCCAACATACCTGGTGCCAGGAAAAGCCTCTTTTCCAGTTTTCTGTCCAACTTTTTCCAGGATTTAGTTTACCATTATGACTCTGAAGTTAACACTCTTCTATACCAGTGGTAGGGCCCTCTAAACCCTGCTGTGATTTCCCACCTGCCTCTACTTAATTGTTGCTATTTTAGACTACTGTTGTCTCCTATTCCTCCGCAAAACCAACTCCTATAGTAGATATATCACTCCCTCGAAAAAAAAAATACTAGCAGTAGAATGTGATTCTCATTCTGCTTTTCTCACTCAATGATCTCCAGCTTTGTTACTGTTCTGCTCCATGAGTATTTGGAGTATTTCAGTTACTTAACACTTATTTTCTCTTGATGTATAACTTCAATTAAAGTTACAAAAGGATTTAAATAATTACCATAGAATAACTGTGTTTGTGAACTACAGAATTACCACAGTGGTTTATCTCAAACTGTTTTCAAAATGGATCATGTTATCTTGGACCAAGGGTATTCACAGATGAATTATTCAGGGACTGGTGTTCTGGAAAAAACTGTTCTTGAGTAAGTATTTCTGAGAAGCTCACATGTAGAAAGGCTTTTCTGCTGATGTTCTCCACAATTCACTCATCACTCACAACATTTAGTGTAACAGCAATCTCGAAGCAGAGGTGAAAAGAACCACAAATCTCACTTGAAGTGCCATGTGGGTTGTTTTTCCTGCAAGCAGCTTAGATGTTCCTTTATAGCCATTAAAAGTTTATTAAAATGCATGAGATACATCCATTATAAACCAGAAAAAACCTCTATTAATATTACATATCAAATGAGAGTTATATCCACACATTCCCCCAAAGCACTCAAACAAACACAAAAAAGCACATATAAATGTAGAACTTTGGGAAAGGCAGAAGAATATTTTTATACTGTGCTGGGTAATTGATTAAACTATTAAAAAGTGGATCAGTAATGATCCTAGAAATCCAGAGTTACAAACAATGCTGGCATATCTCCGTGGTACCGTGATGTAGCTGACATTTCCTAACCTTGCATATTTTGAAGGCAAATTACATGGCCTTTGCACAATAGTTCTGGGAAACATGAGAATAACCTATGTAATATTTGAAGGGTAGTGACAATAAGGAAGAAAAATCCTTTAGAACAAACATAGTGGTACAACTAGAGTTAACAGGAAAAGATTAAGGGAAAGGTGAAATGTAAGTGGACTATGATGAGGAAATTCTTGTTCTTAAGTTACTGAGCTATATTTGAATACAAAACAATTTCCCAAGAGAAGTGGGGATGACACTTTTACTGGAATCTTTTCATCCTGGTCTATGTGCAGCTATATTCTCATGCAACACTAATACAGTATCCATGGAGAGTAAATTACTTGTTCAGTGTGTGAATATTTGTCTAGCTTACTCATGAGGTCTTTTGCTTCAGTTACATACTGGGAAACTGATATAAAGTGAGTTTTGAAGATGTGTAGAATATGACAAAGTGAACAAGCATAAACTGGTAGCCTAAAAGAATACTCATTCCTGGCTGCAGCTTTAAAGATGTTACTGTTTTCTTTGTAGTCAGGTCTAGTGGTGTTTTAGCTTTCTAGCCCCCTAGGAGACTTCTCACTGCAGGATCCTCTAAAAATTAGGTCTTTTCCGAGGTATGTGCAGTGTGAGTACATCTGTGTAATTCTTGCAGTGCAGCTCAGCAGGCTTTTGCCAAGTAGTAGCTTTCAAGATAACTCCCTATTGGTACCCTCTGGAAGCAATTGATTAGTTTCTTGGCTGTAAACACAGTCTTTTTCCAGAATATTTTCTCCTTAAATAAGCTTTTCATAGCTTGTAACCGTTTTCATTCTCCTGTAAATTACAGTACATATATTTTTGGAAGGAAAATCCTTCTCTTTCTGATACTAGGAAGTTGTTATGTGCTGATGTCAGCCAGCAGAGCCAAAGGTGCTTATGAGACATGCCAGGTAGATAAGCTGCTTTGCAATTAAAGATGAATCATCACTTATTTGCATTTATTTCACTCATCTCTTAAAAACGTGACCCTGAAAGATTAAGAAGAATTGTATTAGGTTGGACAGAGCCTTGGGTGACATGGTCTAGTGTGAGGCATCCCTGCCCATGACAGAGGGGCTGGAACTAGATGATCATAAGGTCCTTTTCAATCCTAACCATTCTATGATTCTATGAAAAATATTCTCCTTCTTTATGACAGCTTCTGAAATTGTACTGCAGAACTTAATCCTTCTTTCAAGGAGCTCAGTTTTCACAGTACCCTCAGTATCGCAGCACATGATTTTAGGTGGTCTCCAGGTAGAATCTGTGACTGAAATTCTCGGTATAGACATTAATCTGCTTCTGCAGATTTTAACTGCAAGGTCAGGAAATATTTGTCAATGTACAACTTTGTCCATTGAAACAGCACAAATCTTTAACAGAGCAACATGAACCATAATATTAATCACCAAAAGTCTCCTCTCTTTTTGAAAATACTCTGGTTTCTTCTACATATGACATTAGACAAGTGGATACTGCAAACAAATACAGAAGAACTTGATATTACCTATACAGTGAATTGGAAATTGTTGAGATACGTCACTTCAACTCTGCTTGCAAATTAGGTTCCAGTTTTTTCCTCATTTTTTTAGATACATTTCAGTATACATCAGCCAGGATGAAAAGAAGAAATAGCTGATGTACAAAATTCCTGTTTTTTCTAACTAAAGTTTTTCCTTACTACATTTTTTAGTGATGACATATTGCCCTAACCAATTTATTGAGCAGTGGTTTTTTTTGGTTTTGAATCAAGAAGGAAAAAGTGTCATTGCTCATAAAGAATTGTATAGGTTCTATATTCAAATTCAAGAAATGTACTGAATATACTGTAGCAGACTTATGATGTCCAGCTATTTCTGTGGTATAGTATTACTGCAGAGAAGGGAAGGAACCAAGATGATCATCTTCTGCAAAACCCTTTGAATATTTAGATTGCACACTACTTTGTTATGATTCTAATGTCTGTATTAATTAAACTAAAGGCTACATGCTTTTGATAAAAATTAAAGTCCTTCAGCTGCAACTTTAAAATGCCTAGTTTCAACTTGTCATAGCTTAGATAGAAAGAGAACACACAGTTTGGGACATATAGCTAGGGAATAATAATTACAAAAAATTGACTGCTCTGGAAATGTAGTACAGGTATATTGCACACCTGCCTTCATTCTTTCACAAACAGAGATTTGACATACAAGTCAAAAGAGCCTGAAAATGGACTTGGTGTTTAAATGCACATAGACTGGAGCAACTTCTGTGTATAAATCCACTTAATATTAATGTGCATCTGAACTGTTGAATTATCGAAGCAGGAAGCTTGGTTTTTACTCAGATTTATGTTGCTGAAGCTAGTTATGTCTAGAATAATACATAAACTTTAATGTTATCACAATTTTCCGTGGGCTTTAGTAAAGATTAGTGGAAACTGGTCATGCACTCCAAATTTATATGCACTTAATCAGAGCGGCTCTGTACTGGTAACTACAAAGAAATTCTTTGTTAACTCTGCCCTTGGTACGTTTCTATAGATACTGCCAAAATATGTCTACTGAAAATACATGCTAATGTGCAGAGAGCTTTGGAAATTTCCTTAACATTTTTATTGTAGTTTTAGGCTTGTTTGTGTATTTCTGGATTTTAAATTTTCCTGCCTCTGGCTTGTAAATTATTTGTAAAAACTTGTATTGATAAATCCTTGTATTTTCCCTCTAGATAAATAAAACTTATTTTAATTTGCTTGCTCTAAAAGTCCAGGGTATTTTGAACTGTGAATCCTGTATTTCATACGTTGCTATATTTACATTTCACTTCTTAATTTAACTTTACCACCTTTTATCCTAACAAAAAAAAAAAAGAAAAAAAAAATTAGTTTTAAAATGGGACCATGAATGTTAAAGAGCATTAAACATTGGTTAAATTGTAGCCAAATGTTAAATTTCTGTGGCTGTGAGTGTGAACAGAGTTAAGTCTGGCAATGAGTAGTTTTGGAAATCTATGCTATGTACCTAGTTTCCAATAATTTTCAGTAGGGGTTTGTTTCTTATTCTTTGCAGATATCATAAAATCATTTCAAGAATATCTAAATTTGTATTGGAGTATCACTGGTTCACAAGGATGTTGCAATGAACTTTAGAAATTAAGTCACAGTGAGTTTGTGGCATGGGTTTAACATTTAGGCATCTAAGTTGTTAGGCTTTAGCATTATTAGATAGAACAAATCACTAAAATACAGTACAAATCAGGATAACCCGGAGACTGATAACCTATAGCGCTTTCTTCTTTTGATTTTTTGCATCATGGTTTGCAAGCCCTTTAGTTTGAATGGACAAAGCAATATACTTAAGCATCTTTCAAAAGTCTGAATTCAAACTTTTTTACAAAATTCTGGTTTGAAGACAACTAATATTTCCAAGTGTCATTAATTGCATTAAGTCTTCTGCCAATTCTGAGTAGTAAATAACCCTGTTAATCCAAAAAAGACTGCCTGAGAATTATTATCTTGGAACCATTAGAAAGGAAAATAAGTAGACCTGTATAGGTTGAAGAAATGCTGTTAAATGGTATGCCAAAGAACATATAGAATATATTAGAAATGTGGTAATTCAAAGAACGTAGTGGTTGATTATTGTTTTAATACTGTTAGTCAATGAAAATTTTATTTCTGCAAATTAATATTGTTCAAAAATTGGGGAAGTGAAAAGACATTTTTTGTCAAAAAGTCTAATACACTTTTAATCAAAAGTGCTGTAAAAAAAAAATCAGTTTCCAAACTCAGAAATATTTGTGTAGCTCTTGTGTATTGGCGAAAGGGAACAATGAAATGATCAAGAATGTGTCTGGAATATGAACTCCAGGAAAAGCCCGTGTGACCTCGAGGGGTTGCTGGAACAAATGCAACTTGGTAGAATTGTCAGTTATGTGTTGGGAAGGTCTGTTCCTGGGTTTATTCTGGAAGGAGGAAGTAAATATGAAGTATTCTGCAGCCCTTTTCTGACATACTCGTCTGGTGCTGAGTTGATTTTGGGCCAGGTATTTTCCCTAGAATATCTCTGGGGAGGAAGAGCTGGAAGTGACAATGACAGATATTTTAGAGAAAGGGTGCTGATTTTATTTTGGGGTTTTTAGCCTGTGAAAAATCTGTTTTATCATCAGAAGCCGTCCTTCACCAGATGAATAAAGGAAATTCATCAGTTTAGTTAACTCCTATAATGCAGGTGAGATAGTTGTAATAGCATAGGTAACTGATATCTTTTCGTCTTTTGTATTTTTCATGAGTACATGGCCTTCCTAACTCGATACATAACATGATATTGTGAAACTAATTTTCAGTGAAACCAGCAGTTTCAAGGCTTTCTTTTAGCATATTCTGGTTATGTTTGTCCTGACTTATTAGTAGTCAGCTTCTTATTATAAGATTTTAATCAAAATAATACAGGTTTCTTCTTTAGTACTCCTCCAGGGGCAGAACTAAGTTGCTAGATTGGCTTTTTGGAGCCAAAAGAGGTCACTAGCTGCTCTGATGAAAATAAGCATCTAGACCAAATATCTTATTATTGCTCCCTTGTCTAGATGTTCTTTTCTAATATTATTTGCTCTGTTCCACTTTAGTAGTTACAATTATATCTTCGTCTGCCTGGAGAGAACAATACAAATTGGTTAAGTACCAACTGCAGACATAAAGTCCATCTAAATCTTACCCAAAATCTTGCAGAGTTATGAGGACAAAAGTAAGTCAAGCACCTCAGCATTCCTCAGCAGTCACAATCAGAAGATTATTTTACACTGGAAGCAGTGTAAAATACTGTACCATATTTACAAAAGTAGTTTCTAACCCAAAGGGCAGAACGTTAGGGAGAAAACTTGCTGTATGAATTCCATAACATGTCCATTTCAGGGTCCACCATACCTGTCCTGTCATACTAATAAACCAAAACAATCCCCAAACCCAATCCTATCCCACAGTATTTATGAATTGTTGAAGTTTGTTCTTTGTAAATAAACAGTTTGGCAGGCAGCTGTCTTCAAACTTCTGATAGCTGTAGTGTTATTTGTTGTTCAAAATATCGTCTAACAATGAGTGCAAATAAGAAACAATGGTATTATTCTATTGGACTATTTCCTATTGGTTTTCTTATGGTACCAGAATGGCTGTTGTTTAAAGTTGATTTTGCTGGTTGTTGACTGGAATTTCCATTGGAATTTCCACTTCCATTTGATGCAAATTTTTACCTTTTCATGTGAAAATATAACCTCATTGCAAGGATGGGAAACTGATACCCAAACACCCCAGATTTTCTGAAATAAATACCTATTACTATATTTCCTTGTATTTAAAAATAACAGCAATTATGAGGTTGCCTGTGTAGTCCTTTACTGCAGAATTACATCATCAGAATCTGACTATCCTCTGAACTGGCCATGATGTAATAAGATTAATTTTTACTAATGAAAGTTAAAATGTTTAACCTCTGCTACTAACAAGAAGATCGAGAGTTTTATTAAAATTGCAAAAGGTCTGAGCCTTGATTTCCTGAAAATAATGCAGAATGGTTGGACTCCAGCAACCCCTGAAATATGATGAATTCCAATTTCTGGAACATATTTTACCTCAGAGGAACTGCAGTATATTCTCACACCATCATCTAATGAGATAAGCAAAACTGAAAATAGTGTAACCAAAGCAAGCTTTAACTCCCACTCCCATCTTTTTCCCCTCCCTAATTTTGTATCTCTTTGCTATAACTGTTGTTTTTCCTTAAATATCTGAGACAAAATGCAAAAACAGCAAATGTATTTCTTTGAGGAAGAAATAGAATATGAGTTAGATTTCAAACAAACTGATAACAAACTTGCATATTTTTTTAAATCCTAAGTTTCAATTTGGAAAGTTTAAACTGGGAAAATTCTGACCAAGGTTATTGAAATAGATGCTCTCCTGGGGTTTGATATTAGTTTTGCACTTAAATAGATATGTGAATGGACTGTAGTGGTCAGTGAGCTGTCTGAAATACATTCCAGATGCCAGAAAGAAAAATTGCATTGTAGACTTTCTTAGGTGCTGACAATAAGATACTGTTTTCTGGCCACTACTGAATATGTGTGTGTGCAGATAGGAAGAGTGAGAGGACAAAGTTTAGCTGGATTGATAACTTCTTGCTTTTTTTAATGCTTTCATAGCAGACTTACTTATTACTGTGCTTCCAGCAGTGCTTTCAGCATCCCCACAGGCAGCTGCCTACTACTATCTATTTCTGTAGTAGGTCTCCTTTGTTTTGCTTTCTGAATCCGCACACCTCCAGTGCAGTAGCATTCCTACTGTTAATTGGAATGTCATGATTAAATGTTTTGTTGCATCAGCACAGTTTTAGAAGTCCAACCTCAGCTAATAATGACGTCTTATCAAAAGTGTTACTTAAAACAAATGTGATAAAAAACATTAAAGAAATGCTTGATTGAAATAATTTTTTACTTTTACTTTTTTACTAGTAAAAAAGTATATTTTTTAATTTTTTTAATATTTTTATCATATAAATGATTTGCTGGCTTAAATATTGAAATACATCCAATACATTCTATATATACTCTATATATGTCAATAAGCATATATTACTTGATGTAAAACTGCATGCGTTTAAAATTAGTAAAGTATAAATATGACACAATTTTATGTTTATTAATAATTAATTTAAATTATTGTAATATAAACCCAATAGCATTACTGTGCTAGTAGATATTTAATGTAGGAACTGTTTGCTTACCCAAAAGTTGTGTTTTATTCTTTGAAAGTATTTTTGCATTTCATTTTCACCTTTCAGGTTGAAAATAGTTTTCCTTACAATGTACAATTGCCATTTTTCCTGCTTTTGCTCCATAGCTGTTTTGTAAACCATAAGAAATAAAAGAGCAGTGGGTTTCCTAATGGTCTCTGCAGAGGTCTGGTCTTGTTGGTGCTGGGTGCTCAGAATTATGATGAATTTTCTCACTTTGAGTGGCTTGTTGGTATGGTTCGTGTAGATATTTATGTCATATCATACTTTACCTACCCTGTATGAATGTTCTGAGGCTATATGCTAGAAGCCATGATGAAACTCTGTAGCTTCATAGTAGTCTATGTGTTCTGATGAAAAGGTTTCTCTAAACAAAATCATAGTGAGCCATTAAAGAAAAACTAGTAAACTGGGAGTAAAAGTACCTACCTGGGAAATGGAAGAGAGTCAAGTTCTTATTCAGCCTAAATGAAAGCAAAGACATAAACCAGAATCTCTCCTTGAGGAGAGCTTCTTGTCTCAGGGAATGCTCAGACATTTGGAGGTAAGCTAATTCAGCTTTTGTTTCGGCTTACTCCACAAAACAGGCTGACTTTATAACCTTCTAGTACTTCAGTAAATCCCTGTTCAAACCAGAGGGAGCTAACCAGAGCGGAAGAGATTGAGCAAAGGGGCTTGTGTCAGTTGCAGTTGCTACCTGTGTACTTCCCTCAGACTGGAAGAGTAGGGTGAGCATGGCACTGTGCTGGTCACCCTAAGCAACTTCCAGGTGAGACACCAGCATGTACGCTGCCAGCATGGGCATCTCTACATCTTGATTCCCTAGGCAGTATGGACAAATTTTGTTTCTGGCCTTGAACTGGCAGAAGCAGGGTCAAGTACTTGAGTTTGGATTTCCCACTATGTTATTGAAGCCTCTGTTTTGGTAGGGATCAAAGGAGAGAAGGAAAGTTCTTGATCAAGATATACACACATTAAGGCATGTGTGACATAAAGACTATTCTTCATGCTGTTAAAATACTGCAGGATGCTTTAAGCCAATAAGATTTTATGACTGAGTATTGGAAAATTTCAGAAGGCTAAAAAAAAATTTCAGAAAAAAAAAATTCAGAAGGCTAAAAAACCTAACAAATAATTCAATTAAATAAAGGAAATACATTTCCCAACCCCCATCCAGGTAATATTCTCCAAAGTTATAATGGGAGAATGTAGCTGCCAAACTTTCTCTCACTTCAAGGATGTTCAGGACTAGGATTTGGTTTCTCATGGACTCCACCTAGATAAGAATTTCTTGTCAAATAAATCACTAAAGTGTCTGCTTTGTCAGTTTTGTCTGTGAAGTTGCTGGAGCAGTAAAGCAAAGCACCTTGGGGATGTACAGAATGTGAATAAAGATTAAGAAAATCTTTAGGGAAGGAGAGAAGGCTGAAGCAAGAAAAGCCTGATGTTTTAGCATATATGAACTTTACCAGTGTTTCACTAGAATGTGACAAAGCAAGATGAATCTCAACTGAATTTATTTTTTAGAGTTTAAATTTACAGTAGGAGGAATTAAACAAATGTATGAAGGAGCTAAATGCCTATCATGTTATACTGGATTGTCTGTATGGATTAAAGCTGAATTCTGTGAAGCACCTTTCTTGCCAAATGTGAGTATACTCACATGCAGTGATTCCCACTCTTGGAAAGTTATGGTAACTATTTTCTTTACTGTTTAAATTATCCTTAAGACAAGATCTCAAGTCCTTACAATTATATTTCAAAAGGATTTTGGGACATACATGTTGAATACCTAAACTTTAATTCATGTAATTGAAACAGTAACTCAGCCAGAATTCTTGTTGATTTCGCTAGGGAGAAATATCCAGTCATTAAGATCAAAATAAAGGATTCAATAAAAAAATAACTAAGAAAGCCCAGAATGATTTATGTTCACAGGATGAAATATATGTCAAATTAGATTATTTGATTAATATCAGGTATTTTATTTACAATACAGTTCTCATGAAGTAATACTTTTCCTTCAGAAAGCAGAGTGGGTTTTTAAAGTGGATTCCATGGAATTAAACCCACAGCTATTAAAAACAATGAGAAATTTGCTATTAACTTTCATAACAAGTAAGTGAAGGTGAAGAGGGTTTGGAAATCCTTCTAATTCCAGGCTGAAAATCAATTATACAGTTGTGTATGAATTGTGGAAGATGTATATGGAACAGTGTAAGGTACTGAGCTCCATTTCCCTGTTTTGCAATTTTTGCCTGAATCATAAACACTGAGTTTCTAATAAGACTACCCGAGCACTAAATCTTTTTCAGACAGACTTTAAAAAAACCACCACAAATATCTGATGGCAAACTGGAGATTGATTTAAGGCTTTTTATGACCTACTTAGAATCTTAAAATTGACTTGCTTAGGTAAGCATTTCTGCCAGCTCCCTCAGTACCCTTGGGTGGATCCCATCAGGCCTCATAGACTTATATGTGTCTCAGTAGTGTAGCAGGTTGCTGACCATTTGCCCTTGGATTATGGCAGCTTCATTCTGCTCCCCATCCCTATATTCCAGCTCAGAGGGCTGGGTGCCTGAAGTACAACTGGTCTTACTATGAAAGACTGAGACAAAGAAAACATTAAGTACCTCGGCCTTTTTCTCATCCTTTGTCACTGTGTTTCCGCCTCTACATCTAATAAAGGATGGAGATTCTCCTTAGCCCTCCTTTTGTTGCTAATGTATTTACTGAAATCAATAATGGGTAATAAATTAAGGGCCATACCAGAGTAGGAAGCTTCCTCTTCACGTGTTTAACCTGAAACTCAGGGAGGCAGCAGACTTCCCCAAGAAGTGGGTCCAGGCTGAATATTGGGCTTCTACTCCCTTCAGAAGGGATTCTCCTGTGACAATGACCTGTCTTTTTTTTAATTTCAGTGATGAAGCAGTTTTGATGCAAGTGGTAAGGCTGCCTTAACCTTGGGCTGTTGTTACTGTATTTTTGCAGAGGTTTAGCTAGTAACAGAAGGATTATTTATTTATGTGTTCAAGCATCACAAACAGTGAAAATGTGAATATTTTTCCAGTCTCTCTTTCAACACTTTTCTTTCCATCTGGACCTACCTTGCAGCTCCCTGCTTTCTTAAATCGATGTTTTCCAGAGTAGAGGCTCCTGTCAGTCACTCCAGTGGTTCTGTGTCTGGGCATGCTGATATGTAACAGTGGGCAGTTGGTATGGAAATGGCCAAAGCAGGAAAGAGGTCTGAGCTTCATCTTCAAATACAGCTAAAGAATAATAATTAGAAAAATCATTATGGGAAGGTTAAGATCATTTTAAAATCAAGGCTCATTTTTGTTCATCCCTTTTTTGTGCTTGCCCATCAGTCCTATAAAGAGTAAGCATTAGAAAAATGTAGTAAGTAAACATTATGGCTATCAAATAAGATGCATTCAGATGAAGAATTTTTAGAGAAGTAGATGGTATTGCTTTATGTATTGAAATTGATAACAGTCTTGTCAAATTACCATGAAAAGTTTATTTACATTTGGCTTATTTCCTAGGCAGCATTGCTGCTTTTCTTGTACAGACAAAGCTTACTGAAAATTTTGTCATGGTCTTTTCACGTTTTAAAATTACACAATTGAAAACAATATTAATTATATTTTCAGCCACTGATTGCTCATTTTGCATTAGGGGGAAAAAAAGAAGCAGCAACAAAACAAAACTCAACATGATATAAATGCCACTAAGAATTCAAGGCAAGAAGCTCATAGATATATCTTTACATAAGCAAGGGTTGAAGGAAGGGATTTAAGATGTGCACATTTTCAGGACAGAGAGTTAAAATTAGTAAATCCACTAAAATAATCTAAATTTTCTTTCAAGAAAGTAAAAGCTTGTGACCTTTCCTAATTCTGCCTTTTCCTAAATCTGTATCTTTCCCCTATACATTTAGACTTTTTTGATTTTTTTTTTAATCAGGGAAAGTACGTATTTTTATTGCAAAAATGGATGTTCAATACTGGTTTGATTACGATTTATTTTGGAAAAGCAGCTTAACATGTTTAATTATCTATGTATTCCCAGTGATCTTAAATTTTTGGCTATTTTCTTGCATGATGAGGCTTGTGTGATTGATCAGAGTTTTTAGCAGAGGACTTCCTATGACTGATAGTATCAGGTAGCAGTGAAAAGGAATGCAGCCAATAAAGGGAAGAGTGTGGATTTTACAGGCCGTAGACACTATGCTTTTTTACCTTTATTTAGGTGAGCATGGGAGAGGTGGGAGGTGTTACAAAAAAACCCTTTACTTCCTTGTGAGAATCAGGGAAAACCCCTAAGAGTAAATTTATAAAACTGGATCAACAGTACAAATTTGTCAGGATAACTCATTAAGTACATTAGACAGTGGTGAAAATCCAGACATCAATGCATTCAGTCTTCTACATGTGAAGAACTGGCTGAAGCACAGGAAACCAGTTTAGTCTGAGACAGCTGGACTTTTTCTGCAAGGTTATTTTTTTTTCAGTGTAATCTTTATCTCATTTTACAGTCCATAGTCTGTAAAATTCTGACAGCTCAAAGTTGGGGAATTTGCAAGAGCAGGTAGCTTTTGGGCAGAAATTTTGCTAACTCAAAAAAAGAAGGAAAAGCTTGGGGCAAAACAAGAATATGAAGTTATTGTGAATCTCTTACTTTAAATTGCAGCAAAATGAAATGAAATTTAACCATGTTTTCTGTTATGCAAACATTATGTTTAACAAATATCAGTGATATTCTAGATCATGGTAGATATTTATAAATGATGACTAGATAGTAAACCACACATGCAATAAAACATGCTTAAATAGTTTTTATTGATCCACTTGATCAATAGAAAATGATTTGTATAAACGGATGAATACATGTGAATTGCCTATGTTATTTTCACTTCTAATTAAAAAAATAAATAAATTTTAACAAGAGGACAAGTAGTTTCATGTAAAAGAGAGATTCTTATTTGCTGCATTATTTAATGAAGCTGTGGCCTGTGGAACACTAAGCAGTAACTAATGCTGGTTTCTTCTTTGCCCCTGTGATGCCATTTTCTCCTTGATGCAGCACTTCTGTGACAGCAGGAATTTTTTTTCAAAGTTTTAAATGGGAGTCAGCTTTTTAACACTATTTATAGGAATGAATGTCTCATCATAACTGATGTAGGTCTGAAATGATTTTTAAAAGCTAGGAAAATGTAGTAATGCCTGGGAGCAAATTACATATTAAAATGGTGTCACATTGTTATTGTTCATACATTTCTCTTCTGTGCCATAAGAGAGAAAGGTGAAAGTACTTGGAGTAAATACTGCAGTGAAGTCTTTGTAGGAGCATCTTTTCCAAGAAAGAATTGCATTCTTCAAGCAAGGACAGTTTTTTTAGAAGGGTATGTGTGGTGGGTTGACCATGGTCAGTACCTTGCTTGCTCACTTACCCCACCCTCTCCTGCCCCAGCAGGACAAGGGAGGGACTAGGAAGAGCAAAGCTCAGGAAGCTTGTGAGTTGAGATAAAGACAGTTTAAAAAGTGAAGGAAAGAGCGGGGACTACCCAGCTGGTGATGCAGAGACAATCACTCACCACCTTCCACAAGCAGAGTGGTGCCTAGCCAGTCTGTGAGCAATGCCCTCCTTTGAAAGTCAACCCTCTTTTCCCCTTCTTCTTCCACTACTTCAGTTTTACTGCTGAGCATGACATTATCTTGTATGGAATATTGCTTTCAGCAGTTTGGGTCAGCTGGCCCACCTGTGTTCCCTCAGAACCTTTTGCTGCCTTTTACCCTTCTTGCTACCGGTGCAATGTCTTGAAAACTGCTCCTGGTTCTAGTACAACAAATGGTGTCTTAGTGTTTTTCCCCATCTAGTACTGTGAGTTTGGAGGCCAGTCACAGCTGATTCTATATCTGAAAACTTTTACAGACAAGCAAGCCAGAGAGTGTGTCACTTCAGTTATTTTCTTCTCTGCGCTGTCTCGTATCGCTATCCTTAGAGCCAAGTGAAAAAGAAAGCTTGGGCAGAGTTGCTTTCATTTACCACCCTTGTTGAGATAAACCTCCCCCTTCCTACTGAAAGGGGTATTTTTCCATCTTGTTTTGTGCTCCTCTAGCTCCTCTTGCGTGATTTGGCAAAGTAAGTGTCAATACATAATTGCCAAAGAACAAGAGAAGTTTTTTTCATCTTGCAACCTTTCTTCTTCTCCAGTAATATGCTTTTTTTATATCACAATAAAACATCATCTGCCGAAGGCTTTGAGTCACAGGAGATGGACTGTCAAAAGCATGTGACTTACATTTAGAGCCATTTCATGTGCAAATGTGCCAGTAATTAATGTGTTCCATTTCTATAGTCCCAGCTGGTTTCTTAAAACTTACCAAGTACTGTCACAGTCAAAATGCCCTAAGGCTTGCAGATGAAGAGGGATTGCATATCCATGATGGTAGATAGGAGGGACATGTCTATTTGAGGATCTTTGAAACTCCATCAGTTTCACCCTGAAAAGTTGGGCATCAACTGAAAATTCAGGGTTACCCTGTGTGCTGAAAAGTAGGATCTGACAAATGAAATGCATTAATTCTGCTTACTCTTCCACTTAACAAGATCCTGACTTCTGTTTTACCCATTTAAAAAACTGATTGGATGGACACTATTAAAATAGATTTTACTACTGATTAAAAGGTAAGCACTGCATCATTAAAAAAACCCAACAACAACAACAACAACAACAACAACAAAAAAACCAAACCCAAAACAAAACAAACCAACCTCTGGAAACTTGACAGCAACTGAACAAAGATGGAAAGCTTTGGAAATTACTCTGTTTATTGAATATACAAAGAGCCATGTTCTAGGATTATGTCAGTCGATAGTGCTTCACTAAATTTAGTTATGCCTCTCTTGCACTAGCTACAGATTTGATTTGGGGTTATCTTTTGTACAGTTTAGGTACTCTATTCCCCCTTCCTAATGCTCAGCCTCAACAATTCCACTACCTGTCTGTAACTCACAGAGCTAGAGGCCAGAAACCAGCCCACTGGAAGAGATCTACCTGCTTGGAGATAGCTTTAGGCAAGTCTGTCACACGGGAAACACTGAATGTCTCCCCCTGAGGTGAAGGATAGGGCCAGGCTTTGGGATGCTCATTCCATGGGAAGGGCTGGGACTAGGCTTCTCTACTGCTGTTTCCCTCCTGGGAAAGGATGTGGGAGGGAAATTTTCTGCTTCTGTGAGGAGCAGTGCTGCCCAGCTCCCCCATGCTGCACCATCCAGCAATGACAGCAGAAGACAGTCATCTGCATTTCCAGAGCATTTGAGGCATCTGTTTTTACCTGTCTACGCAGGACAGCCATCATGTACAGTGATACTGAATAGCAACATATACCAGTGTTCAGAAGGCACATAATGTATAATATTTGTCTGCTTCATTGCTTCAGTGCTTGGTTTGTAGTACATCAAATCTAAATTGTAAATCACAGTTGGTCAGAATATTTAGAACCTTAATATATTTCAGGGAGAAATATGTTTTTCCAGTTCTAGCTATGTTAAAGAGGAACTTTTCTTTTACCAGTTTGAAAGTTCAGGGACATATTATGAGTTTTCTCCACATTTTTGAGCATTCAAGTTAATGGCTGTTATTATTCACCCCAGATGAACTTTACGGTTTTCTGTCTTCCTTTTTTTTTTTATATAAAACCTGAACATCTGTATCAGTTCATCACTACTCAGAAAAACACTTAGGTACGTGCTACAAATTGCTTTCCAGAAAAAGCACTGTCATCTACAGAAAAAATGGATTCATAATGCAAAAGGTTTGAAAACCCCTTTGTGATAGTACAGCACTATTGATGTGGACATAACTGGGCCAGATGTGTGGAGTTTTTTAAAGTTAGAATCTTAAAGTCACTGAGATCATGTCAAACCGCCCAAATTGATTAATGCTTTTAATTAAATCTTTTTGTCATTTCTAATGACAGAGTGTACTCTGATGATTAGGGTATCCTTGGAAAACTTATCTTCTTTGATACCAGCACTGTTTTGTTTTGTAAGAGCCTGATGGTTTTTTTGCAAGCAGAAGTCAATGATACTACTGACTCCTTTGTGTTTACACATAAAGTGACTACAGATTTTTTTTTCTTTTCTAAATGTGAGAAAGGTACAAAATTAATTGCTCTTTATTATGTAGTATTCCCATGTTCGGCCCTATTTCTGACTGTATTTCATTAATGAACATAGATGAGACATGCATTATGGATGTATAATGTATTTCACATCTTTCCAAATGAAGACCTACACAATATATCAAATTGTTTGGGAGTTGGAAACTGAATTTTATTTTTGATGAAAAGTAAAAGTTTGTAGAAGATAATAATTTTAAAACATATTCTTGCTCTTAAAGATACATTAGTATCACTGATTTCTACAGTTATATATTATGGTTCATAATAGATAGTGTCAAAGATTATTATATAATCAAAATACATTAATTATATATGGCTTCTGTTGTTTAGAGAAGTAGGTTTTACTGAAAAAGTCCAGTCCACATTTCTCCAGCACATTTTGTGTATTGGACTCTTTGTATTTGGACTCTTTTCAGAGTATTTCAGAGTATCTGCAGCAATTTAAGCATCTACACAAAAAGCATTTTGCAATACTTTAATTCTGAATTTGTTTGCATGTGTATGAGATGCTGGGAGGGTAAACATTTGCAGTGGTGCTGAGAATGGGCCAATGTGATTTTTCAGCCTGGGTGTTCTTTTCTCTCACTGTATTAACCCAGATATTTTAGCATATGAAAACTGCTTGGAAGTGCCAGATCTGTCAGAAACAATGTTGAAATGCTGGTAGTTTGTAAATACTAGATATTTATGTGTGGCCAGTTTTACATCCAATGTTCACAATGTACATTAGGTATGCAAACAGTTCTCTTGGTTAGATGAAAGAGCTGCTTTTAGCTCTCTGAGTAGAGATTTATACATTTGTGTATCAGGAGGGAAAAATATGTGGTTTCTGAATCCATATGTTATGTATAATTTAGAAAGATTTTACAGAAGCTTGTATGAGGCTGTCTTATTCCCCTTCATATTCAGCAAATTCATTTCAGAACATTATCTGTTGGAAAAGTTGTGTGCCCAGTGTGGGCTTATCCAAGTGACATAGTTTAGATAAAGGTCTAAACACCAAAAAGGCAGACAAATTATTTAGTACCTCCTGTGTGTTATAACTGGAATAAATTGGATCACAAAAAGAGGTTCAGTCTGGTGTGGATGGGAGAAACCCATTTTAAACTTCCACTCTACCCCTAAAGACCAAAAATTGTGCTGAAGCTCAACCATCCAGGGATCTCAGATTGTACTGATTTCATCAGCTGAAAAACAAGGAAGGATTAGACACCTCAGCTGTGATGGACAAACTTGTTGCAGTCCCTGGACAATTTATGACCTTAGAGCAAAATGTTATATTCTTCTGTCAAGATGCTGGCACCTAGGTGATAGTGTGAAATTCAGTACAGTGCAGTTAACCAGTTAAGCATGCACATCACTTCCCTGTGCAGAATCTCAGGACCTTCTTAAAAAGTCAGTGAGCTTGGAGGCCAGCAATGACTGGAGCAGACACATTATCTGTGGTGTAAACTTTCAAGTGGTGAGGCTGAAAGCAGGGAGACCAGAAAGCTTGAGGATATTGGCATGAGTGCAGTGATACTGAAAGTTTGAATATATGCCTTCAGTGGGCAGTGGATTAGGGGAGGACCACCACCTCTTGGCAGCCAGCTGGGGAATGATCAGCATCATCTTTGAGATAAATGTATAGGCATTGAAGATGTGCTGGATGATGATGAAGCCTATTTCTGTGATATGGTGGTGCACTTTTCCACATTAGTCTGAGTGAAAAAGTCAGAATCCAGGGAGCAGAGGCTGCCCTCTTTGAAGCTAGAATGGGATTTTAAACATTATGTGTCAGTGTTGCAGATTTCACAGGTGACACTGCACAGAAGGCAGGAAGGTAATTCTCACTTTTCTAGTCTCCTGTAAAATGCACTAAAGGATAGACATCCCCTTAGCTGGAGTGCATGCAGTGCCTTCCTATGCCAGGAAGCTGAGGCTTTTGTTGCACTTGGCCTCAGCACAGAGAAAGAGGCTTGAGGTCTTCTCTAATGAGGGGCTTCTGAGCATTTACTAGCAAACCAGCAGCTGGTAGAAAGCTCATTGAAACTAATTTAGCACAGACATTATCATGACGAGATGGAGCTACCTCTAAAAGGGTGTGTTTGGAGACTCTTGTGATGGGAGCAGGGCACAGGAGTTAGTCAAGGAGTGCACTTTCTGCTGCACTGTTATCTGTGGCACATTAGAGAGATTGTCTTGTACAGTGTGTTCTAGTGTCTTGAGCCTGGGGGCAAAGGCAGCTTACAGGATGGATATTGCTGATGCAGATCACTTGTCTTGATAAATTTAAGCCTGAATTTAGGCATGTCAAAGGCAATATGGACATGACCACTGAATCAGATTACAAAACTTCTACTCAGGACTCTGCAGGCCACACTTTGGATGCAACTGTGTTATTTTTTCCAGTATGAAAAGCCTATTTCTTCTTAGCCATTCATATGTCAAGCTTATGTTCACATAATTTTTGCAGGCAAAACATTCTATGCATGGCTTCTATATGGAATGTATACTAGCACAATGACACCAGGGGACTATATATTTCATAATAACCACTTCAGTGTGGGTATAAAGGCCTCTAGCAGTATTTTGTATATGAAAATGGCTTCAGGATGTAATAGGCTTATGGTACTGCAACCATAATTCACCTTTTTTAAAAAACTAATTCTAAGCACAGCATTTTTATGTTAATTTTCTGTTTTGGTGGGTTTTTTTGTTTTTGTGTTTTTTCTTTTTTAAAAGAATTACAATTGTAACCTTTATCTGATTCACTTTGCAGATTTCACTGCTTTTGCTCTTTTTACTGTGAGCACAAAGCACAGAATTTACACAGCAGAAGAGTACAGAACAGCTATTTCTTGGTAAGCACACTGTGGATAGCTAGGACTAATGAGCTAGTAGAATTAATGTTACCAGACTGAGCATTATATGCTCACCAGTCTGATGAGACATCTGACAAGTGCTTGCTGATCACATGGTTGAGGTCAATCATTTTTGCTGCTTGAATTGTGCTGATCCTTGATGTTGCTGAATTGCCCTCTTCTGGTTCCCCATTTTTTTTGGCATTTTTCCTCTTGAGTTCTCATGTTGCTAACTATCGCCATGTCCAAACTTACACATTTTCCTCTGTTTTTACACTTCTTACTTCATGTGGCTTTTCATTCACTTCCTTTCAGTCATCTCAGCAGTCTTCTCAGCAGACTAACCAAAAGTAACACTGCTGTACTGCCCCAAACTGGGCTTTAGTTCATAGACAGCAGTAACCTATGTCTGAGAGCTGCATATGAATGGTGTCCCCAGATACTTTACTATTTGACTTTTTATCTGAAATTTTTGAAAAAATATTAATATTTTCAATTGTGGATTTCGCTACATCCCATTAAGCTCGGATAGTATATAGAAACACCAACACCAAATTTAGTGTCTTGGCAGTGTGCAAGTCTTTACAGAATTTAGAGCAGTAAGATAAAATGTCATGCTAAAAGACTATGAGTAATACTTAGGATTTCCATTGTGTTTTGCTGTTCAAGGATGTATACAAACATTAAATAACTAATAACTGAATAAAGTATTTAGCGTAAAATACAAAATGTGTGCTGCAGTTCAGAAGCCAAAGAGCATTGCTGTACTGAATAAGAATTATATGGAGAAAATCACTTGAGAGAGATTTCCACAATAAATCAAATATTACTTTCATTATTTGCCATTTTCTGGCATAGAGAAGATCTTTTCACAGGCTAGAATTCCACTCTTTTACACACTATATAAGCAAAACCAAATAATGAACTCCTGTCAAAGAATTTACCATCTAAGCAAAAAATGAGGGATGATAGGCAACAAAACTTTAGGATTTGGTGAGATGCGTTAGGCTATAGTGTAGGTAGTGTCCTGGTACATGAACTACCTAACTTCAATCTGGCTTTTCATAGACATTAAACACAAGAGCTTATAAAGGAGGAATATATATGAATTTAATGAGTGAAGCTTGCAGATATCTTTTTTCATAAGATTTATGAATCTTAAACTGAGATCCCGTGGGAAGCCAGTATTCTGTTTAATGATAAAACCCAAGTGTCTGGGACTGCTGCCTTTAGTGCAAGACTGGCATTCTCTTTTCCATGATGGAAGAAATTTCAAGTTAATTATAATAAATTTCTGCTGATATTAAGTTGCATTTTTATAATTTAAAGCTGTGATTCTGCAAGCATTTAAACAGGTGTGTACCTTGACACATGTGAGCAGTTACCTGACATGATGAAGTGAGTCACAAACACCTTAGTAACTTTGCACTCTGAAAACATCCTGGTCCCTAGCATACTGAATCTACCACTGTTAGGTCTTCAGGAACATTTTGAAATAGTCTTCCAAAGTGTCTTCCCAGTTCCCATGGAGCTTTTTCTCTTTAAGTCTGAAGCTGTAGAAGAAACAAAAATTCCCCTTAGATGATTTCTTTTCAAGTGTCTCAGAATTCCTCTGGAAGGCTCCTTGCTTGTTTCGTGACAACCTTCTTGTGCTTCACATATTAAAGTACTCGAGACAGCTGGAAGGATATCTTCTGCTCTCTTGAGCATCTCACCTGCTACAATGAACACTTACCCAGCTTTGTGTTACAGCTTGGTTCTCCGAGATTTACAGAGATGCAGACAACAGGTTAAAGATTTGGTCTTTATTTGGATTTGGTAAATGCTAAGACTCTCAGCAAAAATTTTGCTTTTTGTTATTGAAAGCTTTTATAGATTCACATCTGTGTTTGAACCTTCATCTTTCTTTATACTCCCATGTACAGATTCCAATCTATGTATGACGCAGCCCACACACACTTAACCTCAGAACAGAGTGGAGCCATATGGACAGATAATGTCCCTGTCTTCTCTTTTGAAGTATAAAGATGTATGTGATTAATGATCTCTAGTCTGCCAAGCTATGATATGTCATGTGCCATGATGCAGGAAGTTTACCACCTAGAAACCTTGATTATGGAGATGAATGCATAATTAATGAGAAAGAGGAAAAACCCCAAAACTCTAGGGAAAGAAATTACGTGCATAAGATGGCTTGAATGTCTCTGATTCCACCTGGGGTTGCAAAAATTAACTAGGTAATCTCTCAGGATTTCTTTCATCTCTATTTTTTGTTATTCTGTTCTGCTAGGAGAAGAAATGTAGGATGCCAGGATTAGTCCTTGTCTGCACGCAATGGTGTTTTTAAATAACATGCAACACCGAGATAACATCTTGTCCATGGCCAAGGGCTTCCTCCATGCAGCTTTTTATCTGAGTTCATAAGGAGGGATTTGCAAGGGGAAAGAGAAAGAGCCAGGACAAGGACATAGGCAGAATTAATATGGAGGCTGAAAAGGGGACTGATGGCCAGATGGTTCTGCAATGAACGAAAACCAGAGTCTAAGGGTACTAGAGAAATATAATAAAGCATCTGGTAATACTGCAGGCATTCAGCATGTTCATAAATGAATAAATGTAATACAGTCTCCAAGCTAAGCTATCTTGTAGTTCTGCTTGCTTTAGCAGGGGTTTTCATATCGCTGAGGACACCAACAGCGCTGAGTGCCGCTGCCCACACCCTGGAGCTGCCACCCATCTGCCCAGGGCCCAAGACCCCATTTCAGCTCCCCAGAGCTGTCAGTCCCTGTCCCAGCAACACCACAGTCGTGCTGGTCTTCAGCTCCCCACAGTCCTGCAGGCCCAGCCTTGGCCTGTCCCCGTCCCCAGGCGGATGCCTGATGCCCAGGGATGGGGCTGTACTGCAGCTGCTATGCTTCTGGCTGGGGTGGTGGGACGGGCTCTTGTTGTAGCTGCCAGGCCCTTCCTGATATCCCCAGGGAATCCCTGCAGCACCCTGGGAGGGGTATAAAAATCAAAGTCTGGAGTTAATTGCTGCATTTCTTATGTAAAGGTTTGAAATATGTGGCTGAGTTTCATACACTGCTTTAAAAATGGTGGGAAATAAAGGAGTAGAGATAACTTTGACAGAAAAACTTGTAGAAGAATTAGCTAATTTAGGTTTAAGTTAGTAATACAGTTTTCAGCGCAATTCTGAGGTTATGTGAATGTCTCAATTCTTTACTTTTTTCATGTTTTTTAAGACCTCTTTAGAAAAGGTCTTTCTTTTTTTTCAAGCTCCATTTTTGATTAGACCATTATGCAATTCCAAAAGCCATGTTTCTTTCCAGTCTGTGTACTTTCGTTTCCCTTCTTGATTTTTAAACATGTCCAGGATGACTCAGAAAGCTTGGTTTGTTCCATCAAATTTGACTGAGGCTTAATGGATCAGATTGAAGAAGAAGCTGCTGGTGTCTGAACAGAGAAATATGGTTTTTTGAGAGCTGGAGAAAGCATTTGGTGACACTTGAGCAGAGATACCAAAAATTAAGGTAGTTCTGCCTTCAAACAATAAAAGCTAAGTTACAGTGATGTATGATGCTTCAGTCTGCACAATTCCTCGCACTCTAGCTTTTGCTTCCAAAAATGGTTTCTCTTGTTCATCTTCCTCAAATTGTCTGCCATTTCTACTGTATTTCTTTTCCTTTCACCTACTTCCCAAGACACTGCTTGAATTCTGTTCTAATATAATATATTTAGATGAGTATCTGGGCAACAGGTTAAATATATGAAGAGAAATTTTGCAAAGACTTGAAGACACTAAAAATTTGCTCTGGTTTTAATTTTCTCCCTAATGAACAAGCCCGAACATTTTTAAATTTGTTGCTAGGAAAATACAGATTTTTTTAAGACAGGTTAAACAAAATGTATCTTCTTTACAAAATCAGACTCTTGTGTGTTAAAATTTAGACTTCTTACTATGCTATTACACAAATTGGAGACTTGACAAATCAAGGAATGATTTGAAAATTGAAAGATGGAACATTTTGTCTTCTTGCATCTTGTCAGAGCTTTATTTTCTGGTTTTCTTTTGAAATTAAATGACAACATAATCCAATTTTATTAAGTGCTCTGATTTCAGTTAAGCATCCTATTTTTCAGAATTTCTCCACCAGTTCTACTTCCAGTAGCTTGTGTTGAATAGGCATAAAGAAAACAAACTCCTCAGCAGGAAATAATGTTGTTAAACAAACACTTGTGCTGAATAGCCACCACTGAATATACAACATTAATTTCAGTGTGCAATTTTTGATATTCACAATAACTGTGATGCAGTATAGTTCCTGCAAGAATAATTGCCCTGTTACTCCCCAAAATGAATTTCAAATAAAATAGAAAACTTGGAGAAGATAACAGGCATGCAGGACGAGCACTGACAAACCAGTAAACATGAACTTTTCCTATCAGTTATGCTCTCTATGTAGTAAACATTTCATACTTTGTGCAAAAAAAGACAAAGATAACATTGTAATAGCAATGCACTGTCTATAGGATTTTGAAGAATATGGGTTTTGCAGTCCTGGCATTGGTTGGGGTGTCAGGTTTTATGTTGAAAGGTCTTTGAATTTCAGTGACAATTTAGTTAAACTAGTTGTCGATGTGGAAAACATACTAGATGCAATATTTGATATTACATCACATATAGTTTGAAATAAAATGTTCTCTGGCAGTTTGGGCGGTTTTTAATTTTGCTTACTGCCACTATTAATGCTTTGGGACATGGTGAGAGATTTATAGATGTTTGAGTTTCACATGAGTTAAGGTGATAAATAACCTTTAGTGCTCTCTGGAAGACTAAATTCTTTAATCCCTTCTTAAAATTCCTTTTATACCTTTTGCTTTCAGTGACAAAATGAAGGGTACAGACTAAGAAACTCACTCAAATAATGCAGTTGAATTAAAAAGAAAAATACTGATGACAATGCCCAACTCTACAGATGAAAATAATAGAGGTTAAGAACAAAATATAACACATCAACTATTATGGTAGCTGTTAAAAATTAGAAAGGTGTATTGGGGTAATTTGCAGATAGGCATGAATGGGATGTGTTTTTAATCCAGTACTCTGTGTTGCAAATTGAGAGAAACATTTACCTTTAATATAAACAATTTCCAAGGCCCTGTGTAGAATTATGAATACTGCAGAAAATCTTACAATTATAATGTGCTTGATGTGTGAAAGCACTCAGATTGAAGCCCATAAATAGCTTTGAATAACATAAGAATTTGAAATGAGACAATGTTGCTGCCTGCATTCAGTATTGCTGCAATTTATACAAATAAGACCTTCCTTTTGTTATTTATGAAAGTAAAGCACAGTCCTGGAGTATACATTTACTCATAAGCCTTGTTGCCTTCAAAATACTTTTCAGCAAACAATTAAGTGCTTGGAAATATACTTTTCTGCAGGAAAATTAATAAATTTGCTATTTTTTTGCTGTTAGAAATTGAAGTAATTAGATTCTGCATGGAACAAGGTGGACAGAAAATTATATATTTCTATGAATTACTAAGAAACTGGTATTTTTTTGTCATTCTGAGATTAGCTTGTACTTAAAGAGCTCCCATGATACCTCATGGTATCATGGAGAGTACCGCATTCTTTTCTAATGGTAACATTTCTTCCAGGATTTCTTCCACATTTCACTATGGTCTGCTCTTTGGTACCTGTGGGATACACCCGGAGAACCAGCAAATTGTGGGTTTGTCCCATAGAAGAGACTCAGGTGATAAACAGCATTGTACAGATCATAAACAATTTCGTGGAAGTGTAGGAGAGTGTCATATAAATGTTGAATCAAAGCAAAGTGAAAACTTTCTAATACTCTTATGTTTCAATACCTTTCCTGACTTCTAGAAGAGCTGTAAAAAATCATTAATCGATTACTTCATAGCAGTTATTCTGAGTTTGACCAGTTCTAGTGCTTATGTAAAATATTTCTCCATGGTTTCATATGGACTAACACAGTAAGAACCTTTTCGATGATTGCAGTCTTTGTATCTCACAAACTATAGATGATAATTATGGCAAGCTGTTCTTGTAGGGAATGTATCTGGGAGAGAGAGATAAAGAGAGAGGATGCTTCATCTGCATATTGCAAAGTAAATGTGAAAGGGTACAGACTACTGAAAGAGATGCAGTGGCTCAGAATAAGACTCCCTATCATGGAAATTGTATTTCTATGTTAACTAAGTGAAAACTTTAAAGATGCTGCAAAGTAGTCTTAAAAAGGTTGAAATATACCATCTCTACTTATTCCTTATTTAAACTTATCAGAAATATTTATCACTGAACATGAATTCCTTATCATGCACTGCTCCTTGTAGTATTTTCAACCATTTAAAGCAGCACAGAAGTACAGAGCCAGGAACCTGGGCAGAATATCCAAAGGCACTTTGAAGCTTCAGTCATAGGACTTTTGATATAAGTATTCTTTGATAATTTTAAAGTCAGGACAGGTAAAATTGTGGAAACTGTTGGAGAAATAGTTTTTATTTTCACTAATATTCTGGAAAGGAGAACACAGATATTTTGTTGTTGTTCTGAAAAAGAGTCTTCATTGAGATCAGCACATTGTTGCATCATGGAGCTGCTCTGTTGTGATTTCCAATGATCCTAATGATCCCCTTCATCTTTATTGCAGCAGTTGTAAACTGCAAAACAAATCACAAAGCATTCCAATGTGAGTGCATCAAAAATTGATGTAAAATTATGTATAAAGTGCTTTGAGAATCAGAATGATTTGCCAGCAGAAATCGTCTCTGTACAGCTTAAAAGAGGACTTTAGTGTTAGTAGTAGTTAAAAATAGTGAAGCTGTTCTTTTAATTAAGACAGAACTCATTAAATAGTCAATATTAGCAGAACCAGTGTATTAAATAGAATAAGACCTGTTATAGTTTCCTGGATGTTTCCTGGAAGTTTGAGGATGAATTTATATGGGATAGTTGGCAGAAAGTTTCAGTGCATTCTCTTTAAAAGAATGAGTGCTCCATGTGAACAATATTGCTTATGCAGTCCATTTCCAACTTACAAATCATGCCTGGATAACATGAATCTTCAGGAAATCAAAGGTCTTCATACTTGCCTTTTGGTTTTCGAAGTTCTTCACTTGTTGATTCCTTCAGACCTTTTTCCTATGGAAAAGCTCTATGTATTTTTACTTCACGTATTTTAGTAGGCTATACCAAGTCTGCTGCTGCAAAGCCCAGAATGCTTCTTGCAAGTTGCAAAACAATTAAAATAATTGGCTCACCAATACTGAAAGCAAAACTCAACAAGATGAATGAACACATATGTCTCTGAAACTCTTAGTCCATTGTCATGGTTTAACCCCATATGGCAACTAAGCCACACCCAGCCACTTGCTCTCTCCTCCGCAGTGGGACTTTGCATGTAAATAATGCAAAGGGTAAAAGTGAGTGGGTTTCATGAAGACACTTTAACACGTAAAGCAAAAGCCATGCAGGTAAGCAAAGCAAAATAAGGAATTCATTCACACCTTCCCATGGGAAGACAGGTGTTCAGCCATCTCCAGGAAAGCAGGGCTCCCTCATGTGTAACGGTTACTTGGGAAGACAAATGCCATCACCCAAACGTCCCTGTCACCCCCCCCTTTCTTCTTCTTCACCTAGCTTTTATTGCTGAGCATGACACCATATAGTCAGTTGGGGTCAGCTGTCCCATCTGTGTCCCCTCCCAACAACTTGTGCATCCTCAGCCTCACTGGTGGGGTGGGGTGAGGAGCAGAAAAGCCTTTGACAGTCTGTAAGCACCCCAGAATTATCAGCACTGTTTCCAGCACAAATCCAAAACATATCGCCATACTAGCTGCTATGAAGAAAAATAGTGCTATCCCAGCCAAACCAGCATGACGTCTTTGTGACTGAAGCTTTTTTTCCTGATCCTCCATATGGAGGCCTCCTCATGTGAGCAAATGTTTGGCCCACAGTGACCAGAATTCAGAAAGAAGGGAGTGGAGAGAGGGCCAAAAGAAGACTGTATTTAACAGGTAATTAATGTGGTAGGACTGGAGTCACTTAATAAGCAGAATCTCATAATAAGCGATTGTACAGAAAGGTTCTGCTTTTGTCAATAGGATCCCCAGTTCTTATGCCTGCCCTCAAGGCATTTTAAAATGCAATTGAATATGTTTTCCTCATAAATGCCTAAGAAGGGGGAAAAATTGGTCTCTGAGAGAACATAATTGGGGATTTAAATGTTAATGAATCTCTCATTTTGCATTGTTAATGCATTTATTGAAAGATAGTTATTGATTTAATTATACTAACAAAACAAATTACATTAAAAATGCAGTCTAACTCAGTTTTGAACTTTGGAAATGGAAATAGGTTTTTCACCTTCAGAAAAGAAGAAAATCCTATTTCAAAGACAGGAAATCAGTTGGATTATGTCTAGAAATTTACTATGGATGCTTTTGAAATGCTGTTGGCATTGAAACTGCAGAATGCTATTATTCTCCAATGTAATTATAATTGGCTTGATTGCATAATCTTACACATACTAGTAATAACATTTGCAGAAGTAGATATGGTCTAACTGAAATCCAGGCAGACTTAAATTTTCTGGTAACACTGTTAAAGCCCTACAGTAAACTGTAAAGGAAGTACATTCACAGTGCTGCAGCATAATATAAGCACAGTTTAATATGTCCATGGAATGGGAAGATTCAAGGCACATAGCTGAAGGAATGAAGGTAAGACTGCATATTATGTGTTATGTATGGACAGCATAACATTCCAGTTATGAATGGGCTTTTTTTTGGTACTTTTTCTTCCCAGAGTTTGTGAGACAGACAGCCTCCTAACAATGATTTCTAGTCATACAAGTGCTAAACTGCAGCCATTCAACATGAATATATTTTGAGTACTTAGGCTCATAAGCAGCAGTGGAGGAAGCAACATTTTACTCATGAACTAGTGATGGGTACAGGATCTTGTTCCCCAGCTATTCAGCTTCTGATGCTCCTAGTACTTATACGTATTTTTTGAGAACTTGTGGTGTTACTAGAGGCATGTAAAGGTTGAATTAAAGCTTTAGCCAGTTTTTGTCTTTGGCCTATTCACTTTTTCCTCATGTGTGACTTCTTACAGAGAAACCAGCAGCTGCTATTGCTAGTACCAGACTGACACTTGCACTTACTGTTTGTGACAGAAGAAGCAGGTGCTAAAGCATTACCCAATCTCTCTGCCCCCTTGAAGAAAAAACTGTTTAAAGAAAACTCATCGTGCAGCTCATCTTGATATGTAAACCTGAGGCATGTTATGTTGTTTAATGCACCTCGGGAGGAATAACCCCATGCACAGGTTGACCTGCTGGAAAGTAGCTCTGGGCAGAAGGATCTGGGAGTCCTCATGGACGACAAGTTAACCATGAGCCAGCAATGTACCTCTGTGGCCGAGAAGGCCAGTGGTATCCTGGGCTGCATTAGGGAGAGTGTGACCAGCAGGTTGAGGGAGGTTATTCTCACTCTCTACTCTGCCTGGCAAGGCCGCATCTGGACTACTGTGTTCAGTTCTCAGCTCCTCAGTCAAGAAAGACAAGGAACTACTGGAGAGGGTCAATTAGAGAGCCATAAAGATGATTTTGGGACTGGAGTATCTCATGAGGAAAGGCTGAGAGAGCTGAGCCTGTTTAGCCTGGGGAAGAGACAAATGAGAGAGGAGTTTGTCAATGCATACAAATATCTTAAGGGTGTATCTTAAGAATATGAAGAGGGAAGGACCAGACTCTTTTTAGTGGTGTCACCAGTGATAGGATAAGGGGCAATAGACACAAACTGGAAAAGGAAATTCCATCAGGATATGAGGAAGAGCTTCTTTACATTGAGGGTGGCAGAACATTGGAACAGGCTTCCCAGAGAGGCTGTGGAGTCTCCTTCTCTGGAGATATTCAAAACCTGCCCAGATGCAATGCTGTGCAACCTGCTCTAGGTGAACCTGCTTTAGCAGGAGGGTTGGACTGAATGATTTCCAGAGATCTTTTCCAGCCCCAACCATTCTGTGACTGTGATTCTGCTGCATTTTTTCTCATTGAAGAAAAAAAAATTAAAATTAAATCAAGCCTACAGTAATCCATGAAGTCCATTTCAGGCCTTTTTTTTTTTTTTTTGAGCAAAAATACTTTCAAAATCATCTTAACTGTAGCTCTGGCTGCATGAGATAAGGAATAGTGCTGAGACAATCCTGTTTCTGCTTTTCAACCTACACATATACCTGTGAGCAAGGGCTTTGACTGGCAAGATGAAACTTAATATAACTTGCTTATATTGCATATTTCATTCAGCAATTTAATGAAATTGGCAAAGAAGGAAAGGACTTAAGGGCAGTTTATAGACATTTACTACTATATGTAATATCTTCTATAAAATTAGTGTTTTAAGGAAACAAATTCAGTCATTTAATTCTAAAAGTTGAAAATCACAAGTAAAAATCTTTCTTACTTTTTTTTAGTGTTTTGATTCCTGCATTCACTGTACTTATGATTAATATAATTTAGTAGAACTATTAATATTTCATTTTTCTGAAGAGTTTAATGGAATTGAAACTTGCTGTGTCAAAAGTGTTGGAGAAAGTAGAACTTTGACCACAAAATATTAAAATACTGAAAATGGCAATGGAAACTTCAACATCAGTGGACTTCATCCCTATCTGCTGTGCAAGAACTACTTCCCTTAGATTCTGTTATCATATTCTTGAACTTTCCAGTGCACACTATAGAAGACAGCCCAGGTGATGCAGAGATTTGCCTCAGTTGGGCTGCTGATAAACTGCATGTTTCATTCATTTGCCCATTATTTTCATAAATGAATGTTATCCACCTAGGTGGCAGGGCATTTCACATGACCTTTCCCTACTTTAAAGGAAGGGGGGATTATTTAAATGTTTCAATAATCTAGGTGCATATCATGTTGCCTATATACTCTAACATTATTCTTGTCACTATTTTTATAGATCACCAGCAGGTGTTCCTATAGCCATCAGTTAGCACTGCAATGGTTAAAGCAAAATATTTCCTGTAGCCTGCATGAACCTTACCAGCATGTATTCTTTGATGCTTTTATTTTCTTTAGCAATGAAAAGCATATAAAATTAATGGAATTTGCAAACATTGATATAGCAACATGTTTAAGTCTGCTCCGTGTATAAGATGCAACATATATTCTTGACTAAGCCTTTGCCTTTTTTGCTTGTCCCACACCTGGATGTTTGTTCTTCATAAGCATTCTAAACCTATATTTAATTACATGATTTTTCTGGTAAACCATATTGAATTGTGAGTTTAATTTTTCTTTCACATACTTTCTTTTGATTTTTTTTTTTTCAGAATTATGATGCTGGTGGTATTTCTTATATCTGTAACCTGCTACTGCAGAGAAATGTTTCCCAAATAATACTACAGTCAAAGCATCCAGCTGACTTTCAAGAATATTCAGTTCCAAATTTGCTAAGTGTGCTGCAAAGGCACTTTGACTAAAAGTAGTGAGGAAATTTAGCGTGAAAAGAGAGTTTAATCTATTTTCCTCAGTCTCTATATTCCTTAGATTCTAGAAAAAGAAATGGAAGATTCCTCCCAAATGCGGAAGAGTATAAAGGCCATAACAGAACACTGTTATCTTCCAAGTCAAGATGTGAGATGGAGTATTGACAGCCCCACAGTATAGGGGATTATGTCTGTGACAATTTAGCATTTACAGCATTCATAGTTTTAGTTTAAATGTGCTCATCAAGCCTCATGACTATGCTTTAAGCATAAACTGCTAAGGAAATACTTCTGAACTCTCCCTGAGAATGGCTTCTTCCCTGAGAGACAAGCCAAGTGAAGTAAGGATATTATTTTTGTGATGTATATCTTACCAAGAAGTGCTGCTCAATTCAAATAAACCATTGACCATTTCTGCAGTGGTTTTATTTACAGCATAGTAAACTGAGATAGCTATAAATCTAGAGCTGTGATGGTGACTTCCCTATCTAGGTCACTCCTTTATGTTATTAAAAATAATAAAAAAAAAGAGTTCTAAAAAGGCTTATGCACTCAAGCTTGCAAAATACTTGTTTCCAGACTTTCATTCAAGCCAGCACCCTTTCCTGATAGGGATGGAGTCTCTAATTAATCATCTAAGTGTAAACCCATGACCTTAACTCTGGCAGAAAACAACACTGTGTGGTGCTCAAATATAATGGTAGAATTGAGCTGTGGATAGGTCATGTATTTCTTAAAAATGTGGTTAGGAATAACAGTAGATGGAAATTGTTTTCCTATGTTGAGAAAACAAACTGAGAGCTCTTGAAAATTACATTTTCAGGTATGATATTGTGACATGGAATTGTCCTAGGGGCTCAAAGTTTTAAGATTTCTGGTTAAGAGGAATTGTATTCTAGCTGAAGGTAGTTTATTGATTAACCCTGAAAGGGAAAGGCCTGAGAAAGTGGAAAATGGATTAGCTGAGCTGGCACATTTTTCTTATGCCTGTGTTCCTTTGATCTCTTTTAATAGCACATGCAAACTTTTATCTTGTTTTGGTTTTGCTTTGTATATTAAGAGCAGAAGTTATCATTCAGACCAACTGAATACTGTCCAATGAGAAGATTTAAGCTCTAGAAGGGATTTAACCTGAAGGGACTTGATCAGTTGATTTCTGTAAATACCAAATAGAAAGTATTGCATTTGTAAGGAAAATAATCTTTTGTGATCCCAGAGAAAATAATTTTATTAACTTTTCATCCTCATAGGTGAAACTATCTTTAATATATGGTCTATAAATCATATTTTGTATCTAAGGCTGATATACTTAGTAAATCAAATTAATTTTGGATAATAATAATATTTTGGCTTTTTAAAATTATTATTTTTATTAATTTATTTATTTTCAGTATGTGAGGCCTGTGTGTAATGCATTTATGATTGTTTAAGGTATCCTGTAAATTAATTACTCTCTTGAAACTGAAATACTTCAGGCTTTGGTGTTCTCCTTCCCCCACTCCCCACTTCTTAGCTGAGGGCACTATTTCAGAATAATTTCGTGTTGAAAAGCATGGTATTATTTTTAGCGTGCATTATCATGTGTATGATATAGGTCGATACTCTACATGCTTTCTCTTATTTCTCAGCCTTTCTAAGAGAAAGAGAATCATCCAACCTGTAGAAAAAAGTTCATTGATTCTGTGTTCTGTATGTATTAGTGAGAAAAACTGAAAGGGATTTAAAATACAGGGAGTAAGAAGAAGTGTGGTGGTTTTTTTTATTTTATTAGAATTTCTAAAGTACAAAACTCATTCACTATCCAGGCTTTTTGTCTGGACAGTAGCTTGGCTAAAAGAATGAATACAATGTCTGGCATGCTCTGTGTTCTGTGTCAGCATCTGACTAAATGATGCTTAAAAATTAACTCCACTTTGAGGCCTATTTCAAGGATGTTGATGTCAAAACCACTTTCTTTGCTACAATTTAGGCCTGCAAACTGATTTCCTTCAGTGTTACTTATCAGAGGCTGATTGGCTAAAAATAATGAGTGTTCTCTTTGTTTGTTTTTTTTTCCCATGCTAATTCTCATTAACAACAATGTAGAGGTATGAAATATATGGCTAAAAGCCAACCATTTCTTTTTAGCATGTAGGCTACACTGTTTTTAAATATTAAGCATTTTTATTTATACTTTCATGTGGCAAAGAAGGGAAGGAAATTTCTATTGAATTTCTTGAGTTCTCTTGGTAAGGCCAAACTCACATGAAAAAAAACCAAACCAAAACCACTTCATGCAAGACAAGCAGAATTTCTTCAAGGCAGAAAGGAGGAAACTTTAATGTGCAAGGACACGTAACACTTCTGGACTGCAGAACAAGGGAGTACAGTAGCATGCTGGGGAAAAGAGTGTCTCTCTTATCTGAAGAACTGTGAATGTATTGGATGTCAGTTTTTTCTTAATGTGGTGGGTGAGTTTTTGTAGCCTTTGGAAAGGTGAATATAGAGGTCGACAGGCTGCCCAGTGTTTAGGAGAGAAGTGTCAGTAAACAAACTGCAGTGGTCACGTGAAGTAGTGGCATGTGAGTGAAGTGAGGTTATCGTGGCTTCAAGGTGTTATACAGGATAGCAAGGGCCTGTGTCTTCCTTTTGAAAAGGCAGTGGGGATATAAACTATTGAATACTGAATGTCAGAGCTGTGAATATTAAGGTGCTACTTAAGGTCATTTTTTCAGAAATACTTGGAGGAAAAGCCTGCTTTGCAAGCCTGCTGATCAGCTTTCTAAAAAGGGAGAAGGAAGAAAAGAAAAGGTGTAAACTCATTAGAACAAATACTTATTTTGGTTGTTGGAATTTGGTCAAATTTCCCCCTAAGACATTCCTTTTTACTAGTATGCATTATAATCCATGAAGGGTATATTTTTCAGTGCATAAAGAAGTAATTTCCTCTGTCAAATATGAGTGGCAAAACCCAAACCCTGCAGTATAAATTAAATGGAACTTACTGATTGATTGTTGTAAGTATACTTGAATGTATTTATTTTATGTTGCATTTAATATTGAATTTAATATTGCATATTCATATGCATTTAATATGCATTTCATATTACATATTCTGTATTACATTTAATAAAAATTGTGTACAGAATATTAATTTTGCTTATAAGCATCTAGTATATATCCATATGTCATAATGGTATGACAGTAGGGAAAAAAGGAATAGAGCAATGGTTTCACTCTATTTTTCTTTCAAGTATATCTTTTTAAGCATCTCGCATAAACAGATGAGATTCAAATCATGCTTTTCATCACAGAGCGTATTTTCCTTTTTTGGAATATTTTCCTCTACAAATATTCTTACTGCAAATGACATTTCAAAGTAAAAGCCATTTTCCTATAATTTTTATTGTAACTGTTATTTTAGTGCTAAATTGAACATTTACTTTCCTTGTGTGTAAATATATTATGTTAGACAGAAGTTTTCCATTTAAGTCTTGAGTTTCATAAAGGAAACAAATGGTAATGTGATGTGTTTATGCCAATTCTAATCAAATAAAATATATTACTGTCATCTTTCTTGCTTGTATCATTCCTAGCATGCACACAGACCTCTATAACATTAATTTATGCAAGCTAGATATGTATATTTCAGGGCCTGTGAGTATTTCCTACTACTAACCTTGCATACAAATACACACATAGGCATAAACATGGAAATGCTTTTTGTTGAGGTTTCGGTTTTTTAAGGGTTTAACTTTGGGGAAAAACTTCAGCATTTTTTAATGTAGGATTGGAGCACCATTAGAAAGATTGCCTATTTTTTTTTTTTAAATTATAATTCGTGATAAACCACCACCATTTAAAAATCCTTTATTTGAATGCAGAACTCATTAATGGAATCAGGCTAAAAGTTGTTTATGATGGCTTTAATGGAGATCTCAGATTTACACAGTGCCTGAATAAACAAGTGAAAACATCTTACAAAGAAAACCAGGACACTGCTAAGTCATTTATCTGTTTTAGAGAGGCAGCATATTCTTAAATTAATTTAGCAATCTGTAAAGGACTGTGTTACTGCACAGTAACAGAAAGCCCTAGAGAACTCTTGGGTACTCCTTGTTTATTGACCCCACTGTAGATCTAAGCTGCCCTTTGCTGAAGCAGTTGTGTTCAGTTACTAGTGAAGTGACTGAGCTGTGTTCAAACACAGCTCTAAGGAAAGGGGTGTCATTTTATTATTCAGCATCATTAATATGCACAGTCAATGATTTCTGCCAGGGCTGGAGTGACAGGTGAGATCTGTAACTGTAGTCTGCGACTCTTTTGGCTTATCCTATGACAGGCAAGTATCAGTGTGCAATTTAGTGAATGAGAATGTAGTCACTTGTATGTAAGAAAGAATGGCAGCTTTATGTAGCTCTTATACTTTGTGGTGCTTAAATGTTATATCCATCTATAGTCTGTGTGTGTATTGCTACCTGTGATTAGAAGACATTCCTGTTTGAACTTGGTCTAGCTACCTTATGTCTAAACCACCATAGTATGAGTACTACTCTGTCCATGCCAGGTGATGGTGAGCATGGTTCCCAGAAAGCATTGCTCACAGCCTGCACACAGAGGTGAAACCAAAAAAGCCCCCAAAGCAATAAATTACTAATTAACTACATTTTTTCATGAAATATTAACACATTAATCCTTCTGCATAGTGCTTAATGTTACTAAATGAGTTGCTGTTACTGAATGAGTGAATTAAAGCTGATATAATCTATGGAGTGATGCAAAATGTAGACAGCATAAGTAAAAATTAGAGCAAAGTGTAACTTATATCTTCTTGTGGCCTCTTCTTGGCATGTACCTTGACCAATCAATGTGTAATTTACCATGCAGACTGATTGCATTCATGGATGGAGAATGGAAACTTGGATGTGCAAACTTAGGTAACTCTAGGATTAGTCCTACGCTGTGGCAAATAGCATCAAGGGAAGAACAAATATGTTGCACATGCGAACTTTCTAACATGATCTAGGCTTTATCACACCCTTAAATGATCTTTTACATCTGTTGATGTGTATGAAAAAGGTGATTTGGTTAAAAAGACTTCACTTTTTAAACTGTAGGCAGGCAATAATCACAAAACAAAAGAAGGTATTTATAGCTAATGTTTTTTTCCTTTTAGAAGGAAAACTATGTTGATATTTCATGTTTAAATCAGTGGTTGAAAAACATGCTAAAATGACAGCTACCTTCTCAGGCAGAATCCTTAACCCTGTTGCAATTTCTTCGTTTCTCACAGATTTATGTTTCATTCATTAGCAATTATACTGTGGTATTTGCCCTGTATCTGGAGCGTGGGCTACTTTCTCCTGGGCTACTTTCTCCTGTGCTATTACTTTCTTTTTGGACCAGGCACTGGGAAGCAGTCGGGAAACAATTTTGCATTTTATCCATCATTTTCTGAGATTCTAAATCAATGCTCTTCTGTGACCTTATTGATATTACCAGCTCCTCCAAAATTTTGATTCTTGTTTCATTCACAGAATGTGCTATTTATAGTCATAGGGATAGTTCTTACATGAGATGTTAAGTCTTATTCATTTTGTGTTGCTCATGTAAGGATTAGGTCCATAAATAGCAAAACTGTTCTTCTTTCTCTTTGTTTCAGTATCTATGCTACATAAAAAGTGACATGTTCCTCATTAAAAAAAAAATAAATCTAGGAAATAGTGATGCAATGAAACCATCATTATCACCACAGAACAGAAAGGATATTAGACTCCTAATACACATAGTTTGGATTTCAAATACGTCGTAATTTATGAACAGTTATTAGAACCTTTAGTATATGCAGTATTATTGGAAATTTGTAGAGAACATCATCAAGAAAGCTGTACCAACAGCTTTGCTATTTATGGACCTAACCCTTACATGAGCAACACAAAATGCATAAGACTTAACATCTTGTGTAAGAACTATCCCTATGCCTTAATGTTTCTTAACCCACTATCTGCCTTTCTGTAGATTTAAAGTTAGCTTAATAATTTTTTATTTAAAATTAAAGCCATGAATTTTACTCTTAAGTAATTCTACTGTTTTAGAGCACAGATTTATCAACATGGTTTTCCATCATGTTAAATATGATTAATGATTAATTTTATGAAATCTGCTACTTGATCTGTCTTACAGCAATGCTGAAAACTTTACTGCTCAGAGGGAACATGTGGACCTTCTTTGCATGCTGCTGTGCATCATTTAGAAGGTTCTTTATGGGTTCTCATTGCCTTTGGAAAGACAATGTATTTCTAGACTAATAAAATAGATTGGAAATTTATTAAAATGAATGGGAATTAAATCTGCAAAGATGTGAAGTCTTTGTCTCTCCACACAGGTTAAAAAAGGATGTAGCAGAGGAGGAGGAAAGGCTTTTTAAAATGTTAAACATGTTTTGTTTGGGGTTTTTTGTTAGTTTTTTCTTTTAATGGAATGTGAGACTGGATGGGACTGGTTGGAAACACTTCAGTCAGGTTGGTGAGATGTCTGGTGGCACTTACATGAATACCTTCACAAATGACTAAAACTTTTCCTTTGCAGGCATTCAGCTTCACGTTAGACTTGTTGGAAGAGGTGCTACCATCAGGCTTGAAGTACTTATTGGAGGCAGACGGATGGTGGTTATTGCATGGAAACTCTGAAGGGAAAGCATGGGTTTGTCTTCTCACCACAGTAGCTCAAGATTTTGGTACTTGCAGTACCAAAGCCAGCTATGGAATGGAAGATTAGAGGTTATTGAGGAAAATGTGTAGTGAAAAAGCTCAGGATCGTATTCTTAACACCATGAGACATGCATTAACACAGCTTAATGAACTTAGATGCCAATTAAATACAGTACCAAGCCTCTCTTCGTGAAAGTTAGAATTAAATATAGAGTAAGAGGTATGTGAAATGCACTCTCCATATATATTTCTTTTATTGGGTGAAAAGTACAATATGTTAACCTATTCATATATAAGAATCTTTTATGAAACAGTTTTTCCTCCCATCCTATGGGGTCACATGAGAAGATGAACTGAGCCCTGATCTGAAACTGTTCTGGAAAAAAAGGTACCTCACTTTCATTTCTCTCCTTTACTATTCTAAACCCCAACTACTATTCATTGTTTTCTCCCTTTGAGTTTGACTCTCATATTAGCAGCTATTCTTTTAGCTTGCATTTCAACTTTCCGCCAGTTCCACATGTCTCAGAAAGAGAACAGTAGCTTGAAAAATTGCCAGCCATGGCTGAAACAATGTCATGACAATGAAAAAACCTGAAATAATTTATTTTCAGAACAGTGTAGCCTACTGAGTATGGTCTTGAGTGTGACCCATGTCCTCAGGCTAGAAATTCCTTTTGTGTATTAGTTGCTCATCTGACTGGTACTGATACTAGTTATTTCATAAAATGCTTTGAGTTGGGCTGGTAAGAAGTGCTATCTCAAAGCAAAGGTTCGTTCTTATTCTCTTTTATGCTGCATGATTTTCAAAGAGCTGCTGCAAACAAAGGAGTTATTAAAGCTTCCTGAGGAATGATTTATTGAAAGTATCTATTATTATTTTAGTCCCACGTCATGGGCTAGACTTCCACTGTATCAAGACAGGGAATTCTAACCATGGTTACTTCATTTTTAAATGAGACTTGCTTCGTTCTGGGAATCTTATGGGTTATGAGAGCTGGCTGTTCCTCTTTACACTTTGAAGGCCATATTGTGCTAAGCTTTGGACTTAACAGCCTGGAAAGCAAAAGAGCCAGACTGACTTGCAAGTGGAAGTGTACTTTGATCTACTGTGCAGTGCTGGTGAAAACCTGTGACATGTTTGCATAGGTAATACCTTCAACAGAAGAACTGAGAAGTGTGTGAGTGCAGGTTCCCCTTTCGTCCAAGGTTTAGGGTAATTTTCGGGGGTGGGGAGGGGAAATAAGATTAAACCCAGAAAAGCTGAAGAAGAGTTTGAGTCTTGGCATTCCACATCATGAAAAATTTTGTACATGGTTATACAGAATAAGAGTATCGAGAGCATAGGATATGTCCCAGTTCCTTCACTTTTTTACATAAATAATATTATTTACTTGATATAGGCACAGAACAGAATATACCTCTTCTATGAGGACAGGCTGAGCGAGTTGGGCTTATTCAGCCTGGAGAAGAGAAGGCTTCGGGGAGACCTTAGAGCAGCCTTCCAGTACCTAAAAGAGCCTACAAGAAATCTGGAGAGGGACTTTTTGCAAGGTCATGTAGGGATAGGACAAGCGGGAAAGGGCTTTAAAATAAAAGAGGAGAGATTTAATTAGACATTAGAAAGAAGCTCTTTACTGTGAGGAGGGGTGAATCATTGGCACAGATTGCCCAGAGAAATTGTGGCTGCCCATCCCTGGCAGTGTTCAAGGCCAGGTTGGACGGGGCTTTGAGCAACCTGGTCTAGTGGCAGGTGTCACTGGGGGGTTGGAAGTAGATGATCTTTAAGGTCCCTTACAACTCATACTATTCTATGATCCTTATGACACTGAACTGAAAAGTCCGTTGGTTAAGCGGAAGGTCTTGAACTGTGCCTTTATTTGTATTGATAAATTCAAAGACAGTTAAGGTTGCAGTGAAGGCAAAGTAACCCATGGACAGCTCCAAATGACATGTTATAGAAAGGAGGAGTATCTAATCTTGAGGGGGAAGTCAGGTTCAGCATAATACATAGAACTGTAGTAAACCCATTGCTTGCCCATTTTTTATTTTTTTTTACCCCTCTTCCCCATTAAGGAAATTTAAGCAATTTAAGCTTACATCTAGTAATGATGCCATTAAAGACATCAAGAATAATATCTTTTAAGAACAAAAACTTCTGTCTTACAGTATTGCTGTCCTTCCTCCTGAGCTTTATTAAAACTTTAAATACTGTCTTTTGGGCTATACCATGCTGTATTACTAAGGATGCACTGCTTAGTAAGTATATGGCTCTTGAATGAGTTGTTCTCACTAGACTTTGTTGTTTTTGCACTTTGCTTGAACATACATATGTCTTTGAGTTTGTATTAATTTTGTTTAATTGCACTTGGGAGATTAGTAAGGTCAAGCAATAATTAATAAACTTTCTTCATTAGGGGTAGGCTCAGAATTAAAAAGAAACTTAAAGGAAGAAAAACATAAGTGGAAGACATCTCATTTCACAGTTAGTGGTCTATTAAACTTTGCAGTGCAAGCAGAAGTGTTCCCAAAATAATATCTCTTCTCATGTCATTGCACAGTATGTTTTCTACACATACCAGCTTTAGATTACTTTGGTATTTGCCCAACAAGTCTTCCAATTTCTCTTCAATGATATCTGAATTATTTAAGGCTTCAATATTTTATTTTTTTTTCTTTTAGAGAGCAGGAATTTAGGAATGTGCTGGCAGTATGACCCTGACCATTAACAACATATAAATTACGTATCAACTCTATACTTTCAGAGAGATGATTTGCTCTGTAAAGGTATTTGGACAAATGTGTTTGCTATTTAATTCTCAAGCATATAAAAACTAATCATACTAGAAACAGCCTATGAAAGATAAACTAATAAATCTTTTCAAGAACTATGGATGCCTACAGTATTTGTTTTGAAAAAGTAGTGAATAAAGGGTATGTATTAGTGTGAAAAATATTGATTGATAAACCTGTCATTTCTATAGGCTGAAAAATTATGGCTTTTGGACTTATTGATGCAGAGATAATGGTCATTTTTATTTTAGTAACAAATCATACTATGGCAGCTACAAAGGTATTAGGTGATAAATCATGGGATAGGAGGATTCAGGTAGCAACTCTGAGAAAATAGTCCTTTTATAGAATAACATTTACATTTAATTTATGTTTTAAATAAAAGTGTACCTGAAGCTGGATACTTGTGTCTGAAAGATGTTCCCATTCTAAATCTGTAAGGGACAGAATGTCAGGGTCTTAAGCCAGAGCATATTTCAGAGACCTAATTGTGAGGAAAGAGTAGGACACTTCTTATGTGACATTTCTATTTAGGGAAAATGGATTTTATGTTCTGGTTCCTTAAAGTAATTATTCAAAATGCTGAAAAAGCTAAAATTGGTTTATCTGTTCATTGACTTAGAAGTGGCATGACCTAAAATGTGTAAAGCCACGCCATTTGGGCTCCATTTGCAGATCTCCAGTGATCTGGTTTGTGACCTTGTCTTGCCTTGGCTTCCTTTTTTCTTTGACCTTCTTTCTGCCTTTTTTAAGGGTTACTTTCTAATGCAGATGATATCCTCTGTTCTCATCGATAGTTTCTGTCTACACTGTTCATTAAAGTCATCTAAATCTACCATTCAGATGAAGATCTTCTCTTTTGTACATTAAAATCCTCCCCAGAGCCATTTCAGGTTTGGTTGGAAGATCCATTCTCACATATCCTTTGGGTTAGTGAGTTGCCAGATCTTCCAGGGTTGGCACCTTGACAGTGTCTGGGTTCTATGTGAGAAACCAACTTGTGTGGCCTCATTCAGAAGAGAAGAGCTAAGTTAGCAAAAAAAAAGGGGTATGGTCACTTTGGAAGTCACTATTACAAAATGATGCACACCTAGCTATAGTGCTTACTACTAATGTATTATGAACAATGAATAATAGTATTGAGGCAGTGCTATCTTGTAGGTATCGTCTCAAGTGAGGCTAGCTTTCAAACCAGATGTAGTTCTCTGACATTTGTACATGAAGATAGGTTTGAGGTGATACTTGAAGCATTGGAGAAGCTGAAATTAATGGACTGAGTTGTGGTGTCCATCTGCATTGGTGACTGTGTAAGGGAAAGAAGAGCAAGATTTCCTCTGAGGCCCAGACCACTCATCCTCATTTCTTCCTAACGTAGCTGATACAGCATCCAGTAGCTTGTTCAGATAGTTGGTGACTTATATGCTTGCTGTCTAAACAGAAGGGTGAGGAGACCACCTCAGATTCACCTTTCCTCAGTGTATGCTTCCATGCCACCAGAGACCCTGTCTGTCACAGGTCATGACAACAGCTGACATCAGTCTCACATTTGTTGTATGAATATGGAATAGAAATCACAGGGGAAATAATGTGAATCATTATACTTGCTTATTCCCTGATGCCTGGTCTTGGTATGAGGAACTGAGAATCCGCTCAAATATGCTAAGCAGTATACAGACAGCACTTATATCCAGTGCATTAATAGAGCAGGAAGGCATCACACTTCTTGCAAGCAATGGAAGTGTTTAGTGCCGTCCGAGTTTTATGAAGTTTAAGGCAAGACCTGTGATGGCTGGATATAACATCAAACAAGCATCTAATCTGCAATACTAAAGAGAATGTATCTTGTGCTCATGGGAATGTTTTAATTAATTAAATTAGTATTCTAATACAGAAGACGATTTGAACACATTTTATTTAATTAGGTATGTACCTTGCCTTTGTCTATAGTAATTGTGAAATAAAGATAGCAGCTATCAATAATTTGAATCTGTGATGTTGGCCCCTAACCTGGGTTTCTGTTATACAGATAAAAACAGTCTTATATTGAATTTTTCATTTATCTTGTGTCCACAGTCACAGATTTAATAGAAAACTTTGCTGTTAATTATAGCAATATCTGTACCAATTTCCATACTTCTTGTTTCCAAACCAGTTGATATTTTAATTTTGATTTAGGTAGTAGATACTTTTAAGTATTCTAGATGAATTTATCGAGGTATTAAACCAGACATGTTTTCACTTTGTAGCTTTCTGTGTTTGGAATTTGCAAACAGGCAAAGCTTTCCAATCAGAGTAAGTGAGCCTTTGATTCTTAAACTGTTCTTCTTTTTTGTTTTTTCTTTTAATGTAGAATTTTATTCTCATTATAATCCCATGAACTGACATTTATTAAAAGTACTGTGGCAAATCTCTAAAACACTGAAGATTTCCAATTGGCAACAAAGCATGACAATTTAAAAATGAGTGACCTGATTTACTTGCAGGACAAAGTAATTTCATGGTGATACTGGCTTTTAATCAGAGATATGTTGAGAGTGATCTGGTTTGGGGTGTGTATTAAAAAGAATAGTAAAGCCTTGAGCAGTCACTAAATAGTCTCTATTATTCCTCACAGAATTTTGAGTTAACCTTTAAACTCACTTAGCATCTCTAAGAAGAACTGTACTACATATTCATGTATATATACAGAACTAACATTCCTTTTTTATTTTATTACTGTAGGCATAGTGACCACTGCGAGGGTGACCAGCATTAGTTTCTATTTGACAACCAACTGGGCAAAATTATTAAAACCTGCAATTTTTCTTATTGTTTCACTCATTATCTTTACTTCTTTGGGATGACTTATAGAAAAAGAAACAGACTGACATTAGCATCTGTATTTGTGAGATTATAGATACTTCATCTGGTTCACAAAATTTATTTCAATTTCAAAAAAACCCTATCTATTCCCAGAACTGCAAAAATATTTTTTGCCTTTGTGTCACAGTATACAGAATATAACTAGATAAGAATTTGTTTCTTCCACATAATTTAGAATTACAAATAAGGATGAGTGAATATAGCATTTAATTTATTTGAGATGTATATTTAACAAGCATTTCATAGATGGAAGTTGAAGTTTTCGCGAGAGGATGAATACATTTTCAGATGATATTTTTGTTAGGATTGCAGCATATTAAGATTGTGCTGTAGCTGAACAGCACTGATTTACTGCTCAAAATATTAGAAAATTATTTGTATTTACAGAAGAGCAAATGCTGCATGTTTCACCTCACAAATTTCAGCAAAGATTGAGTTTAAAAAAATTTCAAGTGTATGCAACAAGGTCATGTTGAACTAAGATGCTAAAAACAACCACAACAGGAAAACTAAGACATATTTTAGCTTAATGTGAAAAGTTTGTTATGAAAAGGTATTATGAAATCTTGAGTAGTAGTAGATAATTCATAAATTAGGAAAATAGCATTGCTATTTTTATAATCTTTCAAAGCTTCTGCTTAAGCAGAAATATTAAATCTCATTCAGAAAGACCCAGGAAAAACTGCTGTTTCTCCTAATTCTCTCATAACCTATTGCTCTCATGTGTCTGAGGGCAGTAGGACAGCACTAGCAAAAGCTGTCATTTCTTCCTTTAGTCCTTGGTAGGTGAATACTAATTGTACCCTGGAAAAATTTTGGTCTTCTCAACTATCAGCAATCAGAGGAGGAAGGAGATAAGGAGAGATTGCATATTTTGTTGTCCTAAATGTACAATGAGTCTATGATTCTGTACAAGCTATGGATGCATGTTCATGGCATCCATATGTACAGGCTTAAGCGCTCCTAGCATTATTTCAAGGAAATGGAGATTAAAGCCACCAAGAGCCATGCAATTCTCTTGGAGTTTAATGTAACCGAGAACATTGCTCTCTTGCCTCCAATTAATGAAAAGTTTCTCAAGTGTTACTTGTGACTTGTAAAGTTGTATGCCTCCCCCACCTATGTTGCAAAAGATGTACAAACCCCCATCCACTCAGTGATCACTTCTTTGCTTATTTTTATGGAAGAAGGAAATACTAATTTTTTTATTCCTAGTAAGGTTGTTAAAAAGTCTGTTTTAAGGGTTTTTTTACACCTGTAAATTAACCAATAGATTATTTTTTGTCAGCTTATAAGAAGTCACTCTGTACTGAATTTTTGAGGAGGAATAGTGCATTTTTTAGACATGAAAAACCTTAACATTTGTTCTAAACACAGAATAAACAGAGAAATCTAAAATGCAGCACCAGAATAAGGGGTTTTCAATGAAACCAGTGCATTTTTTTATAAGTGGAAGCAGTACTTTTGCTGTGGTACAGCTTCACAATACCTGTGTGGTCCTAGAATAAGCAGAACTACATCTAATAATTTAAAGGTGGTATCAGATCTTCGCTTGTTTTCAGAGTATAAGCAGGTGAGATTCCATTGGAGATCAAGATACTCAAAGTATGTGTTTCGAAATTAAGATTTATTTACAAAGTAGGCAGAATGTCCTAGTTGTTCTTTGGCTTTGCTTATATATTTTTTAATTTTAGTTCCACTGAAGATAATGAAATAAATTTAAAGCTTAAACAAAAGACAATGAGAAAGTGACACAGACAACAGTTTCTTCCTCTTGCACACAAAAAGAGCCTTTAAGAAGTTAGAATAAAATCCAGAGGTCCCTGCAAACTTTTAAAATTCCCTTTATTAAATCAGCCATTCTTTGAATTGTGACTGGTTTTTGCAATGATCTGTGTAAAGTGTGAACGAATACTGTAGGCTTTGAACTCTTGAATGTTTTAAGTCTGTCATGATGCATGCTAATGACTCTTTACCAGTGTCAAAAACCATGCTCATGTTATTGTTGGTATAGAGGGTTTATAACATAGCTAATCAGCACTGTCTAGCCAGCTTTTATTTCTAAATGTGTGGATATTATTATGTATCTTATTTGTCTTCATTTGACTGTTGATGAACTGTTCGCTTATTGTAATTTCAGTTATCATTTCAGATAAAGTTTTAAATCCAGAGTGGGGAAAGCACAAGACTGGATTTCTACAACCAGTAGCTGATGATACTGTTTTCCAGCACAGAGTTGGAAAAACAGCCTGTGCAGGAGCAAGCAAAGGCTGTGAGGGGTTCTTGAACCCTCTCAGAGCTATGCGACTGTCCTGCAGCATTTGCTTCTCAAGCAGTCATTTGCTTTTTTACTCATAGAAAAAGGCAGTAGCCTGGATTCAAGTGTCCCATGGGCTGGATGGGTTTATAGACTGCTATCAAAAATGATTCTGTGCACATCAATATGGAGGAGCTGTTGTGGCAGGAGGGAAATGCTGGGCTGCAGTGGTACTTCAGTCACAGTCATTGGTCCGCGACTATAACTTTGTTCCTGTATGAAATGAATGCTTTATTAATTTGTCAAAACAGATTAAGGAGTACTCTGAGACATCAGCAGCCCTGTATTAAATGTCCTTGGAAGGCCAAAAATTGGATTTAAGCCTTTTTCTTTTTTCTACAAGTATTTTCATTTCTATAAAGTTGCCTCTGTGTATGAAGGTCTATGTTCTTTCATATTATGCTTGTGGTACATCAGGTTAACACATGACTTTGTTCGGTAATTCTAAAGATTATTTTATGAGCAGTGTGGAGAAATTCATTGGCAAACGGTTGAGAAATACCACTGAAGTTATTCCAGTCACTGCTCTTTCCAGTACTATTTCTTATCTATGGATTTCAGTATCACATCTGATATGTAGAATGCTGTCTCTAACTACATGTTTTAGGTGTCTACATTAGCAAAAAAATGTGTCTGAATAGTAAATTATTCTATTCATTTATTATTCCTGATGACTACTAAATTATTTTAATGACGTTGACTATCCTATTCATGCATTACTTGAAAGTGATTGGAAGTGAATTGCTGTCAAAAAGGCTTTGCAGCTGCAAAAAATTGCACTTCTACTTTTATTGTATTCCTTTTACCCCCAAATAGAATATACTATTTCTATCTTTCCACTCAATTCAGCCAGCTGTCACTCACACATCCTCAGACAATTGCAATGCACTTGCATCATATCCCAGCTGCCTGTGATAGACTATTGTTTTGTAGTGCACTGCTTACAGGATAATCTCTGAATATCTGTCTCTCACTGGAAACTGGCTTTTCATTGGCCATGCTCTTTTTCAGCTGAATGATCTCTGATGTTCTGATCAGGTTTGCAGGATGTCTTAATTTAAGAAGAGTTTTGCATGATCTCTGTAACACAGGACTGTCTAAGATTAGCATCTCACTATTATTTCCAATTATTTTGTTACAAAAGTGAATTAGAAATAGTTTTATTTACTTTGTAGAGCTTCTAACATTTCAGATCAATAATTTATTTTGTAATGAGCGTATTATGTCTGTTGTATAATTACAGACTGAAGCCAAAATTGTCGCTTTTCATACTAAGTGCTCTGTGACAAGTATAAAAAAGTGCTTTCTAAAAGGCATTTATTTCCTAAGAATTCTTTATTTTCATTTAGGGTCATTTGAATGTGTTATTATTTCCTGGTCTATTTTAATCATCAAGTATCCATGTGTTTAGTATTTTTATGAGTATGAAGAACAAGTCCTTAAAGGAATATGCGAAAATAGGAAAAAGAACTATGGTCTGGGAACAGCTGAAATTGGCTACTTCGATCTGTGTAACACAGACTGATATGAAGCACACAAAATTTTATGCTTATTCTGATGTGTCCCCTTTCTTCTCTTAGTGATCAGATAGGAAATAGAGCAATTACAAATTTATTAATCACAGAATCATAGAATGGTTGGGGTTGGAAAAGACCTTCAGCTGATTTAGTTCCGACCCCTCTGCCATGGGCAGGGACGCCTTACCCTAGACCATGCCACCCAAGTCTCTGTCCAGCCTGGCTTTGAACACTGCCAGGCATATGTTCTGTTTACTTTCTAAAACAAAAAAAGATGACCTGAGGGGCCTGAGTGGAAAGGAAAGCTTATATTTCTCTCACAGAAATTCAAGTAGCCAAAGAATTACTGGTCATTTTACTGTTAATTTCAGATATAGTAGATATAACATTACAGATTAAATATAATTGAATGTGAAAGAAAGCAATAGTTTAACTATTCCTTTTTAATAATGTCATCCAAAGTCTTCAGCTGAGCACTAATGATACTCAGTAGATGAGCAACTTGAAGCGGATGGTTTGACATGTCTGTGAAAGCAAATTCTAAGGAACTGCTAGATTTACTCTGTGCCAGGGGCACACAGAGACTGGATCTTATCAACTGCAGTGCTGATATACAAAGAGGTTAGTATAGCTTTAAGCCATGAATCATTTTTGTGGTGTGATTTTTGACAGATAGCTTTGTTCTGGAGAGAGATTCTGGGTTATAAGATCATTTCAGGGAAATCTGAGTCTTGCCTTCTTAATAACACAATAGGCATCTCCCTCTGTCTATTATTATATCTCCATGTTTTAAGCTTGCTTTTAACAATCATTTCCACACTTTTCACACAAAACTGGTGTTTTTTTAAACCTCATACTACAATATCATGTCCAGTTCTCAAAATAATTCTAAACTGACTGTTATATACTTTATTTCCCATTATTGATGACTCTGAAGTCATCCACTAATTATTAAATGAATTTTAAATTTTGTCTTGTGTGTATTTATATATATGCATCTTGTTTTTATCACTAATTATTATGGTATATAACAGAGCAGTTTTTCAACCACTACTTCACTTTCACTATGGTTTTCAAAAAGTCAGTCTTTAACACACCATTCATAAGGAAAATAAAACTGGGATCCTTTTAGTAGGCATGAGTTGACACATACTTCACTGATGCAAAATGGTATGCTGAGTTTGTCAAAAAGTCCATTAGCATCTGGCATGATTTCTCTTTGTGATAACAGTGAGATTTACTAAAATAATGTATGGTCCTTATTTATGTCGATATTGAATTATGGCTTTAAAAATACTACAAGTATTAATGTATGGTTTACACATTTTTTTCCTAATTATTAATTTAGAATTATTGTGTTTCTTTCATCCTTTTCCCTTCTAAGGCCTTAACACCATTCTTTCAGCTTCAAACTATGAACTTCAGTGAAGTCAGTAAATAATGTCTTTAGAATCAGTTTCTCTTAAATCATATGGTCTTTATTGCCAACGAACATGTAAGTGAATTAGAAAGGGTGACATCCAGTTAACACAGCCTTTTGCAGGTTTAATGAACAATGATAAATCCTTTCTTTTGCACTTTAAAAGTAAGTGAAGTTACAAGTAGAATGAGCTAGAGAGATTGTTGTTCTCTTGATTCATAAATTATTTGTAATTTATTTACACTGGGATAGGAGGCATCTTCTTTGAAAAGTAACCCCTAGGTTATTTGAGTAAATGTCTGCTATCATAAAATCCAGTAAACTATTAATTCCTACGTTATAAGGATTTACATGGTAAGATGAGCCATGCTGTTTCATTATTTGTTTTTGTTTTAAACATTGTTAGTATCCCCTATACCACTAAAACATGTGTCTTTTCTTGCTTTCCATTGACATTACTTTATTAATAGCACTGAGAAAAAGTGTTGCTAGTTTTGTAGCAGCAATTTTATAGACTGCAAAACCATTAATTATGGTTTTAATTACCAAGTAGGGCCTCTGCATAACAAATAATTTTTGCTGTTATTAAGTATATGTAGAAAACTGTACTTTGTTGTTTTAGAAAATTTAGTTATTCAGAAATATCAGCAGTTATCAAATACAATGCCTTTGATTATTTTGATTCCAGTTTGTATAGACAAACTATTTGTGACTGGAGTTTGAGAAGATGCTTTTTCATCCCTCCTGCTCCATCCCCCCCCCAGATTTTCCAATCAACAGCAGCAGATCTACTTTGTATTGTTCTGTAAGTTGTCTTCCTGGTGAGAGCATCTCTGCTATGTGCTCCTCATGTATTTCTTGGAGTGCTTCTATAAAGCAGATAATTTAGATTCTGTTATCACATTAAGGTCTACCAAATGTAAAAGCAAGTTAGCTCATCTTACTATGGTGAATAAGAGGAAAAAAATAAGACTTAAAGGGCAAAGTCAATCTAGTTCAAGTGAATTCCGTGGAGCTAATTATACTTTTCCTTGGTATGATTATATTAGCACTTCCATTTATACAATTAATATCAGAGTTCAGGTCCTCAGAGTTTCTAAAAATACCTCTGGAATGCTGTGTTGAGGATGTTTTCACTCATTGAGCACCTTCCATCAAACAGAAGATAAACTGATTTAGAGATTTAAAAAATCAGTGTGAACAGTCATGCTTATATTGCATTGTCTTTTGAAATACAAAGAAGTAGGATTCATTTAAATGGTAGTTGTTCCTTTCCATGAATCTGTATTTCTTGATTCAGAAATTAAAACTTAAAATTGAAGTTATTCTTAGAGTTTTGAAAGAATAAGAGTTGGAAACACAAATAAAATTCATAACTTACTGAGTTTTTGCGAGTTCCATTCATCTAATTGTATGTGCTAATAAATGAATAATTTGCAGACGAGTTTAAATGTATCCTGCTGTGGGTATTTGAGGCACTTCAGCATAGTTGGGATGCTAATGTATACAGGCATTGTCATCACGAAATACATAATAAGCAGTTTTCAAAATAGTGAAGACAGGATTGAAAGATCATTTTCTTAGAAATGCATACATTTTTGTTTAATGAAATAAAAATAGACTGATTTTATTTTTTAAAGGTACTCATGATTCTTACTAATTTCAGTTCAAATGGAAGTACACAGTAGCATGAAATAGGATGTTATTTTACTCCACATAATTTAATCAAAATTATGAAGGTTCTGCTCCCTAATTATTAGATTTAATTAAACATCTCTCCCCATATGACTGACTCTGTTCCCTTCACTTTCTTCCCTACCTGCTCAATAGCTACTCTAACCTTAAACTCATAACATAACCCAGCATTCCCTCATCTTTTCAACTCACTTGTCCAATGTCTCTTGCTTGTCTTTTCTCTGGCTTTGCTTTCTGGACACTGATATATCTTTCCTCATGTCCTTGCCAACGTAAATTGTTTCCCAGTTCTCTGTGTCTCTCCTTTTGAAACAAAAGTTCATGTATAACGTGCTTATAATGATTATATTTCTGGTTTTGATAATCCTTATTTTATTATGAAGTGCTAATACTCTTCAGAATTCCTCATGTACCTCAAGGGACCTGTGTGAAAAGCAGCTGATTAAAGCTTGACAAACACTGAGGTTTTGTTTGAAGAGTGGAGGTATGGAGAGTAAAATGAAATTCAGATAGTGGTCATGTCCATATTCAAATACAAACAGCTTTAACCAAATACACTCAAAAATAACTGTATTATTTTGGAGAATAAGAATAAAAAGGAATGGTGGGTTTAATAATAATAAAAGCCTTTAGGAAGAACCCCTCATGAAGGATGCATTTTCTACCTCTTGGAGAAGCTTGTAAGAAATTAATGGAATAATGAAAGTCTACACTGTGAATGTATGCTCATAAATGATAGCCTTTTGTTTCAAGGGGAATGCTTAGAAAGTATTCATGAGAGTATGTGCTGGAAAAATAGTTGCTCTTCCACCCTGTATTACTACATGGTCATTATACTTCCATCAGTTATTTCCCACTCTAATCCATACTGCTGATGCTCCTAGAGATGCACACATTAGTCATCTAGAAAATGCAAAGAAGGATCCTTTCCTTCTAGAAAAATTATGGGGCTTATTTAGATGACTGCTTGTAGGTGGAATTCTTGACACTAGGAGGCCCTTAAAATGCCATGAATTTACACATTTGATGTTTTAAAATTTGAAGCTTTTGTGTGATACTATTTAATGGCATTTGAGGAATTACCTACAAAACATTCATCATGGCCTCAGCGACTCTAATACTTCAAGGATCAGGATTTGAAATTCTTCTGTTTTCCTCATTATTTTGATGGGAATTAGATATTGAAACCTTCATTGCACATACTACCAATTCTCCTATTTTTCCTCCATTTTTTCCCCCAATTATATCTAAGATTTATTTTTTTAACTTTAATCTTCCTATGAAATATTTCAACAAATAACTAATGGTCTGTGCTATTAAGCATTGTGCAGCTAGGAAGGAAGCATTGTTCAGTTTCTTCAGATATATTTGGTTCATTGACACCTTGCTTAACTATGGAATGTGCTTGAATTTCTTTAAATAAAGACTTTTTTTGTAGGTATAGTCTTAACAAGTCAAAGCCTTTGTTTTCTTGTACAATAAAACAATGAAACTGTAATACTATTTCTTCAAAACAGTTTGGGTTTCTTTTGTTCTCTTTCTGTTTGCTTATTTTCTGGGAATTTTGGCATTCTGTTACTGTTTTCCTGTGCTAATGCATACTTGACAGTTTACACAAATCCCTTCATTTTTATAGCTCTATGCTTTTGCCAAAATTGTTTCTTGTGTGATATGATTTAACTTAATTTCCATAGGAAGAGCCATAATGCTTCACATCCCCTTAAGGGAGAAGACCACTTTAGTGTTGCTGCTTTTTATTATTATGCCTAATCCTAAATTTCTAACTAAAAGTCATATTGTATTGTCCATCACAAAGCTAAAGGCTTCTCTGAAGTGACTGTCACCAAGTAGCTGAAAACCTGATCTACAAATCAACTGGAGAATTAAGAGTTTGAATAGAGAATAGAAAAGCATTGAGAATCTGTGGAAAGATTGGCACTCGGGGGAATATGCTTGCAGTCACTTGGCTCAGTGAGGGAGCGGGCAGCTGGATGAGATGGAGACAGAGGATTCTGCATATTATTTTCAGTCTAAATAGCCTAAATAAAGCGTGCTATGGTATTGCTGTCTGAATGATGACCGTATGGCTCATTGTAGTCATTTCAGTAGGACAGAATACATGAAAGACATTGGAGAGCTGCTGCAACAGATTTATTTTGTCAATACTTGAAAAGATCAGGCTGTTTTGGCTTAACAATTACTTTAAGCGGAACCTCGTGCCTTCACACACATGAGAAGAATTAAGAGAACTGGGCACTGGGTAAAGATGGTGCTCATATAATTATAAATTGGGATTCTTTTCATTCCCGTTGCACTATCACCTCACTTTTTCACCTGCTTTGGGCAGAGCTGAGTGTATTTCGTCTAGCAATAGAGTGTTTTTCAACTTGATATATTTGCTTGGGAAAGTGGGATGTAGTAGGACATAACTCAGAAATCCAGCCACAGACGGCTGCAACTTGACTGTATTTGGGAGTTTTCCTGTTACTTAACTCATCCTATGTTTCTTAACTTACAGTGAACAGACTGAGAAAATGAAGTATTTTCAGGCGTGTTTTATACTATGTGCTATTTAATAATTCAGCTCTAAACCTAAGTAAAACTAAAAACTGAATCCCTAGAAATAGTTGGTGCTTAAAATTTTAAACTATAATGCTGCTTTTGTGTCAGCATTGTGACAATTTGGGCAGAAATACGACAGCATTTGTTTTCATGACAGTGATATTTAATAGGAATGTGTCTCCAACTGATGTTGCCGAAGGAATTATAAACTGATGAGAAATTGCAAGTGTCATTAGTGTCTTTTTTTTTTTTTTTCTGCCAGTAGTAATTTCAAGGCTACATTCAATAGTCCAGTCTCTTCACTTGTCCATCTTTAAATGGCAGAGGCTGGGCAGTCTGCTCTTCCCTCTGCAAGCACAAATGTCACTGTAGTATTTAAGGCTTCAATGCTCTTGAGCTTCATGAAAGGTAGAGCTGCAGACTTTTATCTAATGAGCTTTAGGAGGTTACTAGGTTTTGTGTGTTATGAGGATCTATTAGATAATAAACCGTGGCCTGCAAATAACCAGCACAATTCTAGACCAGTAATACCCCAAAAACTCCAGTTAGGCAAGTTTCAGGCATTTATTGACTGGAGATTAAAGACTAACAGCAACCCAAGAGTCCAAATTAGAGAATGAGTTTGTAATAGTTGTTGATGGTTGAGTATCAGCTATATATGCTGCATCTGACAAAGCTTTTACTTCTAATATAGGGATTTTTTTAATCTTCTCTCTCATTTTTTCATATTTTTTCTACCAGGTATGAGCTACCCAAATGGTTCATCTTCTTAAGACCCTTCTTTCAGAAGGGGGAATAAAAAGGGGGGGAAGAGAGGGGTGTGTGTGCAGATGCCTCTGGAAAAATGTAAATTCTTCCTTCTCATTTCCATTTAGTCCTTGTTAACTGAAGCATGTCTTCTTAAGAATCCCTTCCCTGTGGTATTTTTTATGCTGGGACTAGCAGTGGTAGTAAATCTGTAACTTTGCAACTTGTGTATGCAGCTATTCCTCTCAAAAATCATGTGCACTCAAAAGGAACCTGTGTGTAAGCCATTACTGTGCAAGTGGAGTTATATATGTATTGATTTATTAAGGGGTCACTTAAGATGTTTTATAAAAAATTGATGACTAAATATATATGTGACAGCTATTAAAATTTATTTTGTGTCATACATATATTGTAATCTTGGCTTAAAAACCCCAGACTAAACAACTCCCCCAAAATTCAAGCCTAACCTCCCCAAAGCCATGCACAGCTTGAGGCTTTTTTTCTACAAATATTCCAGGAGGGTTTTTGGTGGTTTGTAACTTTCCAAGGCTATTTTGCATACTTCAAAAATATTATAACTTGTGCATAACAAAGGCATATTTTTAGATATGAAGTTTGAATGCTCAACTTCCCAGGCTATTTCCTTTTTCTGTTACTGAAAAACTAATCTGGAAGGTAGGAACTAATACAATATAGTTATTTAAGTCAGAATTGCATACAAAAAAGGCACAGATATTCTGGATTGGCTAACATGTATTACGTATCCTTGGTACTTCTATTAAATATGGCAGTTTATACTCCTGACAAAATTACTAAATTAGGCTCTGGTTTCATGTGATGTAAATTGTAAGATCTGAATTGTTTGAATTTAACCTTTCTTGTTGACTTTCATCTCATTTTGAACACTGGGAAGTTTAACTAAAGCTAAATGCCTGGAGATCATAATATTTTTAGATTCCAGTCATCTTGACATGTGAAAGAGTTCTGAATGACCTTCTGAAGAACATATGAGAAAATTGCCTACTGTAGATAACAAAGTAACTGTGACCAAGGACAGAAAGGACATATAATTCTTTATAGTGAACTTTTTACTGGCTAGTGGCAATCTATTACTGACAGTTTGAGGCTGAAATGAATATCGGACAGTTTCAGCAAAAACTTCATCTTTCATATCTAAGGAAAGCCATGCACCTTTTGATTAGTACTGCATCAGGCTGTTCACTAGAGATTCGAACACTTGCAAACAAGTCTCTTTAGATAAGGATAAGTAAACTGGCCTTTCTGACAGTTCAGTTCAACATGCAGTTCAACCAATTCATTTTATTTTGGGGGAGAACTGGTTTCCTGGAGTCTTTTAATGGAAGCGAGAATCCCATCTATAACCTTTTAATTTACTTTTTATATTATTTCATCTCAGCTAGCTCAATCTATCTGGACTGAAAAGCTTTTCATTTATCTGAGTGCAAAGATACTGCTGTGTTTACTGGGCAACTTGTTCGTATGTTCCTACTAACATTTATTACACTATGTAGCATAAAAAGGAGAATATAGATAACATGACTTACTTGAATGCAAATAAACAGCTCTACATCAATATGGCTGATCAGTATGTCCAATTCTATTTTTTAACAAAAACTTCATACATTGTGGTTTTAAGTTCTCTGGCCTTTTAGGAAATAGTTTAGTGAAAAAAATTTACATTTCAGCTCTGCTATTATATTTCAGCTGACACTTCTGCCAGTAACTTATCTAAGAGTTGGTGGGAAACAAAGTATTTTGGAAGGAATTCTCAGAAATCCACTAAAAAATGGCTCAAATACCCTTGACAAACCTTATATCAGAGACAAGCTTTGAGAAGCCTGTTCAACCTGCAGTATTCTAAAGAATAGATTGTAAAATATACATTCATTGCCATAAACTCACAGATAAGACTTTATGCAGCATAATCCAGGATATATATGAATACAGTTACAGGAAGCATCATTATCAAATTGTGTATGAAAATGATCAATATTTCTATGATAGAATTCAAATGAGAAAATGTAGTCTATCTCAGCAAGGTCCAGGGTGTTATTATACCTATTCATCTCAGTTCGTTTGTTAGAAAACAAAGTTACGATTCCTTGAAAATACCCATTTTATATGAATAAGGTTGGTTTATGGAGTTTTCTGTAATTGATAGAATTTCATCATCTTTTGTCTACTGTGCCTACTACTGGGGGGCAGTCAGGAGAGAAATATAAATCTCTCTCTGATCACAGTCTTTCTCTCTGGAATACATTATCTGAGCCTGATCAACTATAGAATGGCATCTTTGCAATGTTAAGTCTGCTTTTATCTTCACTGCACATCACTTTCACTGGTGGAAGCAAGAAAATGTGTATCTCAGTCTAAAGACAACACTGTGAAGAAGTTTAGAGTCTCTCTCTTCCGTATTTTGTCAGAAAATGTCTTAAAAGTTGGAAGGTTTTGCAGGTAATTACCATAGGAAAGGGCTACACAAATATAAGCTCTTATATTTGTCTACAGTCTTTCTGTGAAAATATAATTTTTTTGCAAAGAACAGCATGTAGTTGCTTATAGGTTACAGCAACCTACAGATAGAGTAGTAGTCAGTAGTCTTTGAGTCATATTATATGAGAATAATCCTGCCAAAGTATTACATACTGTTGGCAAAAGCAGTTTTGAAAAGTTTTTGTAATGTACGTTCTGTCTTAGTAAAAAGATTGTCTCAGGTGCTAGCTGAGATCACTCTTCATGTAATTATAATTGAGTACTAAAATAAAATGTTATAGTTTTTAATAGCTGGTGGACATAAGGGGAAAATTTATCAACACAAAATGATCAGTTTGCTACCAAAATTACTCTATGGACAGCACAACTGTGTGGAATATTCTGCTCTGTTTTGTTTGTGTTATGATGTGCTTTGTTTAATGGACATCTCTGTAGTACGTTCGTTCTTCCAGTAAATGCACAAAGCACAACAGCATGAGTGCATATGACCTTTCTTTCCCTCTAACTGCATATTTCTCACTCTATGTTAATTTTATTGGAGGTTTTTTTGCACTGCAGTTATGCTGTCATCTCGCACCTCCAGTAATCTCCTTTACTTTTCCTTAGCTCTGATGCAAGTGCTGTCAATTGTCACAAACACTGCACACGTTTGTCACCGCTGTCACACCTCACCATGGCTCTTGTGTCCACTGGGACAGCTGTAGCACCTTTCTCTGTTGATAGCCAGACAACTGTCCTCCATTTGTTTTGCAGAGGCGCTGCTAGAGCATGGCTAGATAGGAATTTACAGGTTTAACTATGCTTTTATTTAAAATAAGAAAATGCAGAGAGAAATTCGAAGAAACATGTTATGAAGACAGACAGCCAAAACCTTAAAACCTTGTGTGCTTGGCAATACAATGAAATACTGAGGAGTAAGGAGGAATTAAAAAAAAAAAAAAAAAGAATAAATCAGTGTGTACAAAGCCTTGAGGGAAATCATTTAAAATGTAACAGAAAATAAAAACAGTTTGAGAAACCTTGGATCACCCTTGTGGTGCTCTGTCTCTCGCACTCCTTTACTGGAGTAAATTGTAGTTTTGTGTCTAAAATTTAACACAGGATTCTCTTGTGAGAAATTGTCCGTGGACCTCTTGGGGCAGTACTTGGTTGTGTGGGCTTGATGATCCATTCCTGGGTTTTAGTTCCTGAATCATTCTGTTTACTTGATAGTGATTATGTTTTGGAATTCCATCATGAGTAGCTTAATGTTTCTTATAGATCTCAAAGGAAGACTATAAAATCTGGAGCTCATCTGTGTAATTCCATAGGACTTGTTTATAAGAGAGCCTAAAAATGTACTGGATGCATCTCTCATCTCTAACTTTGTTCAGGTCCTATTCATATATTTATGTATGTATCCATATGTATTTATGGTGAGAGTAAAGTACAAACTCCTTTTCAAATAAAAATTTTTTTTTTGTAGCTATATTGGGCAAAAGAATGAAAGCTAGAAGATGGAAAGATGATAATGGGAAAGACGGCTTCTAATAAAATTGGAAAGTTAATAAACTGTTCTCCAAGAGAAATGAGATAGAAAAAGAAATTTGCTTAATTTTTAGCAAAAAGTGACATTTATTAGCTGGTAAGTAAAATGCAAATATAACAGTAATAGAACTTTAGCTTTAATCTTAATTAAAGATAATGTGGCTTATAAGTGTGACTGGCAGTATTAAGGTGACTATTCATGCCTGATGGAGTGGAGTTACTCTGCTTATTGCAACACTGGATTGGTTGTCTGAGGTAGAATTTTTACCCAAGTGTCTCGCTAGTGAGTTTTAGCTACTTTAATGTGTCAGTACTGATTTACAGTTTGAGGCTGGTTATGAGCAAGTTGTGATAACTTCTGAATTTGAAAGTGGGCAGAATATAAGTTTTAACAGCAAATTAGAATATGAAAAAGAACTAGGAAATGGATAAAGGATGGAAGACCAAAAAATATGCATCTTTATCCTGACTGATGTAAATAAAAAGAAAAAATATTTTTAAGAAAGGCAGCGCAAAGTTTAAGGGCTCAGTGGGTTTTTATAATCAGAAAAATAAGAACATTTACACTTTTGTTTTGAATCTTGCATTTTAGAATCTTAGACTCCTGAGAAACACATTTGTCTTATTAAGTATCTTCAAAATGCCTTGGACATTGATAGAGTGATGCAAATATTAATCAAGTTAAACCATCTGGATGTAGCCTTTATTCAATGTATATAGTCTTTATTCATCATATCTCATCCTATTCATCCTATCTAATCTATCTTTTAAGGTTCTTCAAAACAAGAAAAAATGTCCCTGAATGAAAGTATGCAGTACCAAAGCTGACAATCTAATAGACATATCAAATATATGTTATTCATTGAAAGGACTGAAAGCTTGAATTCAAGTTCTGCATCAAGAGCGGATTATGCCTACTGAGAATTGCATTTCACCCCAATGTCTGTCTGTTACTTATTGTCCTTACAGGCTTCACTAATCCTTTGATTCCTAAAGACAGAAATTTCCTGTAGGGTTAAAATGACGTGTGATTGACTAGCATAGTCTGTGTTCTGCCCAGCAGGGTATGATGCAGAACAAGATAGTCCGGTAGACTATAATTGCTGTATTACAAGAGAAGAAGCTTTCCTCTTCTCCTAAAAAAAGCAGCAGTATAATCAGGGAGAAAAATTATGTTGGAGTTCAGACATTAAGCATCATGTGGAGCTCCTGCAACTTTCAAAATCATATTCTTAATGTTCTCAAGACAGTTCCCTGTAATTTTTATTGTGCATCACTGTATAAAAAGTTAATTGAATAAAAATCAGGAAAGGGATCAGCACAGACTGCAGTCCCATTGTCAAAATTCAAGCTCTGTAGCTGCTATTTCTACAATGCCATAAATTCAAACTTTTTACTTTGCTTTTATTTTTCATTGTATACATGATTGTACATCATCCTCTTCAGTTGTCTTTATTTTTTTACCTCAATTGCCTTCAGTCTCTTTCTAGTCTAGAGTTAAATTATTTTCTTTTTTCTTTTTATTTTTTTTCTTTAATTAATTTCCAGAAGAAGATCGAATTAAATAAAATATGTTGTTCATCACCTCAGAATGTGAGGTTTTATCTTCAGGACTCTGAATTATATAAATGAGTTTCCTACTGAAAATGTCACACAGGTCATTTTTCAGTGTCCTCACTTCCAGCAAAACTCTGGGTGTGCAAATATATAACTCCACCTACAGGAACAGAAGTAATTAGCCTGCAAATCAAAACACTGCCACATAGAACAATTAAAGGTATTTTACTGTAACACATTCTGACAGTATCAGTTTAATTCCATAAGTGAGAATTTTGTCTTGTTTTCAGCTATTTTTTTTGCAAACCTTTTGGCCTTTCTTTAAGGTTTCTGCGAAAGGTTTCTATGAATGTCCATAAACTATTCTTTTTCACTGAAACAGCATCACTGAGGTAGTAACTGTGTCCTTTACATCCAGGTCCATCAGAAAAGGGACAAGCCTTTTTCTATTTTTTTCTATGATAACTGGTCAGTAAACATAGAACTACTGTCAGTACTGTGCTGACAGAAAATTGTGAGTGATTAAGTTCAAAATACTACATTAAATTGGTTTTTGTGTATTTTCAATACTGTAACTTGTTTGACAACAGTTCTGTCCTCCCTTTGCAGGTATTCCTTGCTGGACTTGCTTTTCCTCTTCAGTTTCATTGTTTATGTCTGCTAGCAGCTCCCAAGTGTCTGTCCTCCTTAGGCAGTGTTTGCTGTTGAGGTATGTTCTGCTGTTCACTGCTGCTTTGTAGTTAAGTAATAAAAATATATGTTGAACACACAAATAAAATGTTAATTTCTTACAGAAAGGGAACATCAGCTGTCATTGCTGTTGTCAAGGATAGTATTGAAGCATTATAAGCACCACCTAAAACTGTGCTACAAAGTACAATTGTGTGGTATTTCTGATGAAATAGGAATAATTCAAAGATGCAAAGGGATACTTTAAGCTCACCCTGTCCAAGAATCTGCCTCTGGAAGCACTTAATAAGCAGACCATGTTAAAACTAGGAATTTGCTGTATATGCAAATGCTTGCAGTGAGAACTGTAAGTGCAAAGTGCAAAAATACTGCCAGTCTCATTTTGTAACCTCCTGTTCCATTGCTTTGTGCCACCTTTGCACTTTTAAAAATAGTCATACAGACTGCAGGATCATGCTGATTGGGACCATATGAGTGGCTGAACTGGCTTTCATTTTTTTAATGACTGCCAGGTTAAAGTATGGATACAACATTCAGTTGATATCCCTCCTCTGTGACAGTATCTAGTTATCTTCTTGGACAGGCAAGTTTAGTTTCTCTATATTGACTTATCCGGACTACTGAAAGTGTAAAAGGTGTGAATTAGGAACATCTTCTCCATAAAACTGCAGCAAGGGAAATCTTGAGCCTGGAGGTAATTTTTGCTTTAAGAAGTTGATATAATGTTAACTACCTGTATAATGGTTTTCATAGTTGTGCTTTGAGATCCTTGGTACATTTTATGGCTAATGGGGGAAAAAAGATGTAAGAAAATTTCACTAAGTATGTTAGCAACTGAACCTTTAAAAGTCATGGGAAAACTTAAAGATAGCTCTGTTATGGCGTTTTATAGTGTATCAAATACATGCCTGGAAGTCAATGGAGTTGATTTTGGTTTGCACTTCCACATTGAAAGAAGCAATAAGTGTGTTTACTTCCTTATACTGCCAATGAATTCTGAGCTCCATGAGTTTATTTTTAGTCAGTTAAACTATGAAATGCTTTAAGATAAGAGATTATCTGAGCCAAAATAGTGCTCTGCAAGTGTGGATGCTACAGATTATAACTGTGCTTTAAACTCTGCGAAGGTAGGAAACTGTCAGGAGACAGTTCTATATCTATTCAATGCACTCCATCAAATACAGTACTTTAAATTTTTAAGATAAGCAATCTCCACCTACAAACTACTGAAGGACAGCACAGTTTTACAGATTTCATTTCCAGTGTGTGTAACAGCATCAATGGATTTTGATTCAGCAGTAGTTTCTTCCTGAAATATTCTGACAGAATTGGGAAGCATTAAGCTAATTTCTACATCAACATTAAAATAGTCTAGTGATAACAGTTTTTATACCTACAATACATTTCAAGGTCACATGTGCATTGTGAGCCTGAAAGACAGCACTGGGGTTGTGAGAAGATGCTGGAGGTTGCAATATGCAGACTTGAGCATTGTAGGTTAAACTCTGCATTTGGATCGTTGTCACTGAAGTTGTTAGAGGTTCCTGGGATAATGGTGTCTTACTCCAGACCTTGCTGATGTAAAAGGAGGTCCTCTTTGGAATTATGTGCATTCTTTTTGAGTAAAACCTGATCGAATGTTGTATGTTGTTGTTAGTTGGGCTACTCATTTAATCACAATTATTTATAAATTTTAAAATAAATCAGTAATATTTGAATTTAAATGCATCTTCCCCATCATGTGTCTTTTTCCTTTTGGGTTTTTTTAACTCTTACAGTTTACCTGAGAAAAACGTTGCAGGGAGCAGTTAGTGCCCACTTGTTTGCCCACTAGATTGCCAATGTGTTTAGGCTGCAATAATAAGGTATACAGACATATCTTGTGTAGTTATGCACACTTTAACATATAGGTATGTAAAGTAACAAAAAAAAAAGAAACTTAATAGAAAGAAACATCACACTTTGAGGAACAGCAACGAGGTTTCAAAGGGACAGACAAGATTTTATAGCTATTGAAAAAGTGGGTTAGGTGAGAGAGGTGATTTTTAGTACAAGAGTAACATTTACATATTTGTGGAGAGCAAAAAACCTCCAAACCACAAATGCACCTTTCATTGTACATAGAAGGTGATCACGAGCTCTTCTATGCAACAAAATAATAGAAAGAGTTTAAGATAGAAGATACTGTATAAACTGTCGACTGATGCCCTGAGTACAAGGGCTGGGTTACCCTCACTTAGAGACACTCTTGTAAATCTTGGCATATGAACATGGACAAGAAGATGCCCTGGAATCAGCAGGGTGCAGATAAATTACTTGGGAAGCTCTGATCAGTGCTGCTTTGAAGAACTGTGGCAATCTAACATCCACTGCCCCTTGCAGCTGCTGAACATCCCATAACCTTATGCAAAGATGATTTAAAGTCTGTTTCATCTGCAAGAGAAAGACATTTAAATTACATTTATTGAACAATTCTACTGTAGTCTTGACTTCTTAACAATAAATTGCATCAATGACAACAAAGGGAGCCGTTTATAGTGAGTTAGGATGTTCATAGTTTTGCAAGTAATATCTGTTTTCAGAAAAGTGTTACTGTATATACCTATGAGGTGATATACAGAACTGAGTTAGGGTTACCACTCTATTTTCAATTAATTAATCAGATTTAAAAAGGCAGAACATACTTTGCAATAGAATAAGTTGCAGATTGGGCATGCTGGGATTATTTTTAAGAAACAAAATAGTACAAATTCAGACAGTCTGAAAACTAGGTAAATAAGAATGGAAAATATTAAAGGAATGTTTACTTCTTAAAAGGAGAAATAAGAGTCAGAGGAAATATGCATTTTGGGATATTTCTACAGTTGAAGTTGAAAGAAATATTTTAAAAAAAACCCAACCAAACACTTCCACAATCGAATAAATAATGAAGGTTTGATACAATACAATTACACTGAAAGGATAGTAGTTTGTTTAGGCTTATTGCATGTAATTTTTGTAGTAGAGGATGAGAAGGGAGAATGAAGAATAAGGTAGTATGTGAACACAGGTGTGTCAATGTGACCGAAGTTCAAGATAAAGTTCTATTTGTAATGTTCTGCAGGGGCTAGAAGCTCCAGAAACACAATTCATTGGAATGAAGGTTGCTCCATCTTTTTCTGTTTTCATTCTTGTAAACAACAGTCTAAAATTTCAAATGCACTAGTCTCTTATGCTCAATCTGTTATTTGTTTGTTCTTTCATATTCAAGCCAGGTTATAAAGTTTCAGTGCCATATTCTCTTATTTGTTTGTAAAATCTTGTATTTCAAAAATATTAAGTGACACAAAGCACATCTGGAAAGATGAATGTTTGCAATTTTCCATTAAGTCAATATGTATTGCAAATTAGCAGCTGTGCTTTTTATCATGTAGTCCCATAAGTAGGCAAAATTTAATATACGCTACTTTGTGGAACAAAATTTTGTAAAATTGGCAAAGCAACACATGTGATTTCCTGTTTTTCCTAAGGGGATTACCAGTTTCTGTCCAGTTTGCGCTGTGACTCTTCTTCTGGGTAAAACATTAGAGGAAAAGGAAGCTGTGCCATGTAGCACACTGGCTACCCAGAAGCAGCATAGCTGTCCTAGCATGTTAAGTGAGCCTGCACTGTCCCAGTGTCTCCTGGCTTCTGCAATCATCTTTATTTAGATGAACACCACTCCCGAGCAGAAGGCACTTTGGTTTGTGGCTACTTCTGATGCATCAGAAACTGGGTAACTGCTATCATACAACCCATCCAGAAACTTGATAAAGGGAAAATTTGGGCTGTTCAACACGGCGAAGAGAAGGCTGTGTAGAGACCTCATAGCAGCCTTCCAGTATCTGAAAGGGGCCTACAAGGATGCTGGAGAAGTAATCCATCAGGGACTGCAGCAATACAACAAGATGAAATGGGTTTAAACTTAAACAGGGGAAGTTCAGGTTAGATGTAGGGAAGAAGGTGCACTGGCCCAAAGAAGTGGTAAATGCTCCATCCGTGGCAGTGTTCAAGGCTAGACTGCAGCTTGAACAGAGCCTTGGGCTACATGGTCTAGGGTGAGGCATCCCTGCCCATGGCAGGGGGTTTGGAACTAGATGGTCTTAAGGTCCTTTCCAACCCCAACCATACTATGATTCTATGATTCTC